>CATKHJ010469323.1:0-11839 GCA_949750685.1 Vernicia montana
AACTGGCTTGAGAGAAACCACAGACCACCAAACAAGAACAAAAGTTTAGAACTAAAAGGCAGCTCTTTTCGAACCAAGCCTTTATAAAAGGGCTAGCTTTCAAGCAAAATGGCTCAATTTAGCTAGCTTTGAGTGAGTTAAGGTGTGTAGAATGGGTTGGGGGGTAGGTTTATATAGGTAGAGCAGCTAGGTGATTTTTCATACTTTTTTGATGTGGGATTAAGAGTTTTAAGCCCGAAACCACACACAGTAACTCTGGAACCGCACACGGAGGATTCTGGACCGCACAGGAGGAAAACGGACCACACAGCAAAATGGACCGCACAGGCCCATTATGGAACCGCACAGAGGCTGTGCGGAACCGCACAGCCTCTGTGCGGTCCCTGGAGGGCCCTGTGCGGTCCTCCAGGTTCCGACAGGCCGGTTCGGCGGTTTTTTCGACCCTTTCTCACTCGTTTTAGTTTTCGAGGCTTAGTCGCATGTCCGAGGGTTCAAACGGTGCAAATTTTAGGGTTTACACTTATGCATGATGGTGTACGACTTTGGATGACCGCACATGTATGTTTGTATATAAATGGTGCATGTTTATGTATGCATGTTTCCTGGATTCATAGACCTTTTATTTGACTTCAATGCTACGGATGATCTTTGATGATGCATCTAACAGATGAATGTATGGATGCAAGAGGGTGGATTCACGAGTTTGCTCTGTGTATGATATGAATGCAGTTTGCATGCAATGTCAACTCCTAAATGTGATCTTGGAACAAAGTGACTTGAAGGTTGCGAAATGATTATTTGGTGGGTTCCTAAGGCTATCTTAGAAAGGTCTGAAAAATCTGTGATATTTTTGAGTGATAACCATGACAGGTAATCTAGACCTCAAGTAGAAAGGTGTTTATGCATACTTAATACCTTGAACCAATGATCGGTTGTCTGAAAGGTGATTCTAGGAAGATGGGAAAAAGGAACCGACTTGATGTCTAGATGAGTGTTTAGGCATTTCTGGGTGACGAGGATGGGAAAGGGAGCCTCGACCTATGGTGAGTCGACTAGAGAGATTTGGAAAAGATTCTGATAAGGGGAGATCCTTGGCCTATGGCGAGCTTACTCGAGAGATAAATTTTAATTGATCGGGTGAAGCCTCTTGACTTGGTTGATCGGGTGGAGAATCATTTGACTTGACTGATCGGGTAGAGGATCCTTTGGCTTGGCTGATCGAGTAGAGGATCCTTTGGCTTGGCTGATCGGGTGGAGGATCCTTTGGCTTGACTGGTCGGATGTACGATCCTTTGACTTGGTCGATTGGGTGGAGGACCTTTAGTGAAGAGATCTGGTTGATTCTTGTTGACCCTAAGGTTTCATATGTGATTTTGATGATGCAAAATATTATTATTACTAATAAGTTTGTTTAGTGTTGTTTTTGTTAGTAGGTAATCTTTGATTGGTATTGATGCAAATAAGTAAAGAAATTGAATCATAAAGATGAAAAGAGCATGTGAAACCAATAAACTCATGTGAAGAAGGATGATCTCCATGGAAGCAAAACTGTTGACTGAAGATTGAAGAATAAACTGTACTAATTGGGATAGTTTATGAATGAAACCTATATATATATATATGGATAGCTAAATCAGTCTAGTTTCAGGAACAAAAATTTGTATAATTTTTGGAGCTTATAAAAATGGAGTTATGAATTTTTAATTGAATTATGCTCAAGCTGTCAGACTGGATAACAGCAAATGATGTCAATTAGAATTAGTGGTGTTAATTATACAAAGGGATTTTGAATATTATTTTCTCTATATTTGTATCTCTGGAAGTCTAGTTTCATATGCAAAAATCCTTGCATCAATCCGAGGCGTATAGAAGAAGCATTGGGTGAAATACTGAAGCATGTTCAAACTGTCATGACTAGATGAGCAATAAAATATTCTAATTTTTTAGAATATGAATATGGATTATTTTGAAGTTTGTCACAACTACAAAGTTATAGTAGACTGCTCCAAGTTTCCAACAAAAAAAATGGATCATTATTTGGAGTTGTATAACTTAAGATTTGGAATTTTTGAATATAGCCGTTATGTAGCCACTATAAAGTTGTTGGAATATAGCCGTTATATATCCATTGGAGCTTGTCTAGTACCGTTTTTAGAGCACTAATATGGCTATTTGAGCATGGAATGAAGACCTATATATATCTAAAGACTCAAGGTGAAGTTAAGTGAAGTTTTCATACATCAAGAACATCTTTGTGTGCTCAAATTTATTCTAACCTAGATTACATTTTTCTATCTTTTGTACTAGCTATTTGCAAGAGTGAGTTTAGTTTCATTCTTCACAAATCATTCTCTATTATAAAGGTTTGAGTGTGAGCCTTATGAAAACACTTGTGAGGTTTGAGTGTGATCCTAGTGAAAACACTTGTGAGGTTTGAGTGTGAGCCTTATGAAAACACTTGTGAGGTTTGAGTGTGAGCCTAGTGAAAACACTTGTGAGGTTTGAGTGTGAGCCTTGGAAAAACACTTGTAAAGTTTGGTGTGAGCTTAAACACTAAGTTGGGAGTGAACTTGGTAAAACTCCATTTATAGTGAAATACCCAATTGAGGTTGGGGAGTGGATGTAGGATTGGTTATAATCCGAACCACTATAAATCTTTGTGTTCTTTTTTTTTTCTTTCTTTCTTGTTTAATTAATTATTTAATTACCCACCAATTCAACCCCCCCTTCTTGGTGCATATTGGGCAACACCTTTATTTAGGTTCACTATCATCAGAATCACCTTACAGACAAGATAATTTTGATGAGGGGGCAACTGTGAACCTTTAATTTTACACCCTTTGAGGTAATACGTAGACTCGGTAAGACAAACCTCCGGCGGCCGAAAATGACCAAAATCCATCACCCTCTGAACTACCCTCATATCATCTGGGACTAAATACGGAGCCTAACGTAATTGGAATCACTAAAAACGGACGAGAAACGAGCGAAAATGGATGAAAAATGCTAAACCAAAGCACTAAGCCTTAAGGCACGCTTGGGGATCCACTGAAAGCCTTTGAGGATCTGCCAGGATACTTTCTGGATCCGCATTCACTTTCATATTTTTTTCATTTTTTCTGAATTTTCACCCTTTTTTACACTGTATCCCACATCGAAAGTGCATGAAACTTTTCCATATCCTTCATCCTATATATAGAGGACCTCCCACTCATTATTCTTCACCTCTTAACCTCTTGGCTTTCTTAATTATCCTTTGCATCAAGCGAACCGTCCTCTTAAGCTTGATCCACCAAGGAACGAGCTCCCTAATTTAAAGTTTTCTCTTATTTTTATTTTTTATTTTTACTGTGCTATTGATCCTTACTTTGTAAAGCAAATTGGGTTGCGACTTCCCAAGCCGACCCATCAAGTTAAGAGCTTCTCGCAGTTTGAGGCAAGGTCCCCGCTGTCTGAGGTAAGTCCACCGCCGACCGAGACAAGTCTCCTCCATCTCAAAGCCGCACGAGTGCAAGGTAATCATCTTTCCCTTTCCCTTTTCTTTTTCATTATTTATTTATTTTTTCCTCCTTAGGATTATTCTATTCTTCCCTTTTGGGCTCCTTGCCTAATTCTTTTCTCATAATTGATTTACTTAGGTTAGTTAATTAAAATATGAAATAATGAATTCAACCTGATAATCAATTAAAATTAATCAATCAACTCAACTCAACTCAACTCAACTCAATCAACCAATCAAAACATGATAAAGTGGTTTGACTAAAATCTCTTCGCAAAAAGGGAGAACTCTCTGGGTTCTGATTCCCATTCAAAGGGATACATAGGCATGCTTGTTCCAAACAGTGAATCCAATTAAAATAAATCAACTTCTTGCCCATCACCTTCTTCACTAGTTAGGTTTCCTTTTTATTTCTTTTGTGCGTTTTATGAATTGATCATGCATTTTAAACTGTTTATGAAATCAATTTTAAGTCACTTCTATATTAATTGCCAAACTTGTTTTGTTGATATGAACCAAAAACCTAATCCCCGAATCCTCTTTGGTTTTTGAGGCTAGTGTACTTTTCCTTTGGGATAAAAATTGGAGTCATTAATGGGTTTTTACCTTATATTTTTCTAAATAAAAATAAATTAAGGTGGCGACTCTAAAACACTTTTCAAAATCAATCAATCTAAGCCCGAGGGCTTCATCATGAGTTCTTTCCCAAAAGAGCATTTTGATCCCTTTTAGCGGATCAGACCGGTGCTCAGGTGAGGCCTCAGAGTGGTGTCTCTAGTCAGTCCATTAGGCATCGTACTATCGGATTTACTTCAAGAACTTGGGTTACTCTAGGATCACCTCTCTTTTAACTCAAAACAATCAAGCTATCCATAAGAACCTTTGAAGTTGATTAGGGTTTACTATTGACTAGGCATTTAGTGTTTTCTAACTCATTACCAATAATAAATCTCTACTGCCTAGTGAAGTAGAAATGGAGATAAAGATAAAAAGTTAATACTTTTACTTCAAACTCAATTCTCACTTTATTAAGGCAAGACTTTGAAAGCCATTCTCTTATTCTCTCAATCTCACTTAAAGAAATACAAGCAAGGTGTAAGAAAGATCTCTTATTCTCTCAAATTCACACATACACACACACATATATATAGATGAAAGAAGTAAGAAGGAACACACAGGTGCATGCGTACACCCACACCCACCCACCCACCCACCCACCCACACACACACACACACACACACACACATATATATATATATATTCCTCTATCTCTTATTTGTGGGGGAGAATTACTTAAAACATATGCCAAGACACATGGCTAGGTCAACTTAACTATGTGTCAATCAAGCCTTTAATTAACACAAGTTATGCATGGCTTATATGGATTTTATAGCTTCACCACTTATAATATGAACTAAGCCAAGCCAAGCCATTACCAACTCCTAAATCACATTTAGGGTTTAAGATCGTAGAACCTAAAAGTTTTCTTGCCTTCTATACCAAATAAACAATACTCTTTCATTTTAGTCCTCTCTACTCATAATTTATACAAGTTATGACCAAATCAATAAACCCTAATATCATGGATTAAGCTTTAAGTCATACTTAGGGACCTTGTAAATTTAATTACAAGGTTTACCAAATTATCTCAATTAACTAACTAAACACTTTAATTCATAATCGATATAATACACGTCCAACCACATAATACTCTTTAGTGTGTTACTTTTTCAGTTCATGTCTAATTAGTAATGAAAAATCATATTAACCTAAATATCATGAGAAATACTTTATTGACCAATCATAAATCTTCATCTCCAATCAATTCCCATAAATCACAAGTGACTCATAGAATTAGATGTTTCGAATACCTAATTAAAAATGAATGTCAAATGGTCATCAACATTCCATGAAACCCTACACTAAAATTTCTTCATTACAAGATCCCAATCTCGTAATAAGGTTATGAATGATGTCAAACCCTAATACTAAAACTATATAGCTACTCTAATTCTTGATAGATTTTGATTCCCACTATAAAACCTTTTTTAGTTAATCTAAAATATCTCGACTTAGGATTTAAAATTAAGAACCTAATGGTAGATGACCTTAACCTTATTTTCTTAGAGGGACAAATCCCATGTTGGCTTATCACCTGCCTTACTTTATAACTACTTAGGGCCATCACATTTTATATGCTAGTGTGTGGCTAGCACCAACATGTAAACAGTTACAAACTCTAACTACCAATATAAAAGACGATCGTGTCACCTCATATTGAAGAACTATATTTATTATTATGACTTGGATGATAATTGATTGATAGATAGTAAAATGCCATGTCATCATCATTCATTGCCACAATTCAACCACTTATCCTATAAGTGTCTATAAATTTGTCTTGACATCACTTGTCAAGTGGATTATGACTTACCACTTCCATTATCATTAATATCCCATACTAATTTGGAAGACAAACAAAGGTGATGGTTTTCCGGGCTATAGTGTGGTCCAAACAAGAACTCTATGACCATAAACGGATTCAAAGTATTTGTACTAGAATGAGCTGTCACACATATTCTCAATCTTGAGAATAACCTATCTAACAAGTAATTTAAGGACAATATTCTAAATAATGAACAAGTTTCATAAAAAAAAACAATAATACATATTCATATGCATAAAGAGAATTATTGTTACAAATACACATTATAAGTTTTACCCCAAGGCATACTACACTAATAGTTGTGAACCCTAAATTTTACACCCTTAAGATGTTGCTGCAACTTGATACTTGCTAAATTTCGTGCGCTACGCAGAGCCGGTACGGCGGTCCCGCTGGACTTTCTGTACCAGATAGCACCTTTCCAAAACTGACTGGATTTTCACCAAAACTGATTGCCAAAATATCCAATAATTAATTTCGGATCTATCGCCACTGACCGGTAATTTTTTAGACTTCAGAATAGCCCAAAAATTGACCTGGAACCCTCAGAAATTGACCCAAAAAACCTCAAAAATCGAGTTGAAAGATGAAAAGGCTCGGGACCCGTGGAGATCGCGGATGTCTGCGAGTGCTCTGCACGCTTCTGCAGAGTGCGTTGGTGGACGTCCGCCAACACCGCTCGCGGACGCGCGTGGTTTTCACGCGGTTGTCCTGTTTTCCTATGTCAGACGCGTGTCCGGTGCACGGGCTGACGTGTCAGTCCCATACTGACACGTCTGCCAAACGTGGTGGCGCGTCTGCAGACCCTTTTGGCGGACGTCTGCTGACCTGTCTTGTGGACGCGCGTCCGCCGGCGTGTCTCGCGGCTGTTGGCCCTTTTTTTCAAAATTTTGACTTTATCCCTCCTTTTTTTTTTTTTTTTCCTTTTTAGACCCTTTTTGGTCTTTTCCAACCCCCATCTGCCCCCTATAAATACCCCTTTCATTTCCTCCATTAAGCACACCTCAAGCATCTTGTTGATTGGCTATCCAATTTGCTTCTTCTTCTCTATCTCTCTCTAATTAGTTTTAATCTTCAATTAGTTAATTAATTAAAAATTAATTTTAATTAATTAACTAATTTGTCAATTAGTCTTAATCTCAATTAATTAATTAAAAATTAATTTTAATTAATTAATTAATTTTTCAATTAGTTTTAATTTCAATTAGTTAATTAATTAAAAATCAATTTTAATTAATTAATTAATTTTTCAATTAGTTTTAATCCCATTTAGTTAATTAATTAAAAATTAATTTTAATTAATTAATAAATTTTTTCAATTAGTTTCCACTCAATTTGATTAATTAATCCTTTTAATTAACCACTTTAATTAATTAATCCTTTTAATTAATAAAAATTGGGTAATTAAGCAATCAAATCTTCCTTTTTTTTCAAAACCAGTCTCATTTTCCGAAACAGAACTCCGGTCTGGTAAAATCACTCTCTCACCACTCAAACCCACAAAGAAGGTATAATCTCTCACCCTCACTGAAATCCTAAATCAAACCAAACCAATCAAATCTGACTGATTTCTAAAACCCCTCCACCTCACAGTGGAATGAACTACGTGGGTTTTAATCCCCATTCAGTGGGGTACGTAGGCAAGCTTGGAATCTAAATCCAAGTTTCAAATCCAAATCCCAATCAATCCCCTCCCCCTTTTATTTTCTTTCCATGTAAATGTCAGTTTATATTTTCCTTGTAAATTTTAATTAAAGCAATTAATTATTCAATTATTTTTGGAGTAAAGGAGCGATTTTGTGATTTTTCTAGTACCCATAAGGGCTAGAGGAAATACTCTCCTTTACTTGTGGATATTTAAATACTCGCTCTTTATTTTTCCCTATGTATCTCATAATTATGCCATGCTCATGCATTATAAATTATCATCCATGAAATCAATTTTCAAGTCAAATTAAACTAAAAAGCCAAATTGAGATTATTTTAACCAAAAACCTAGTCCCCGAGCTCAACCTGGTTCGAGGATTAGTGTCTTTATCTTTGGGTAAATTAATCAAAGATTAAAAAATTGGAGTCAAATTGGATTTTTCCTTAATTTTACCATTTAAATAAATTAGGGTGGCGACTCCCGAACCTTTTCAAAAATCAAATCAATTTTTCGAGGCGATAGCCGCTTCCTATCGTGAGCACCAAAACCCGTTCCTTAACCTCCTTTAAAAATCGCTCCTGCCTTTCCTTAAGGCATTTTCCCGAGCGAGGGGAGGGGCGTTCGGGCGAGGCCTCACAGTTGGCGACTCCATTGGGGACTAGATGTCACCCTTTTTCAATAAAAGGAAAGCAAATAAGAGGATTACTATTTGGTTAAAAATTTTCAAAAATAATCTCCATTTGGTATTTAAATTTAATTCGACTTTCATGCATCACTTTGCATAGTAAAGGCTCCTTGCCTAGCTCTAGATTTAGGAAAAGTTTTGGATGGAGAGTAGTATTGGCTCGACAATTCTCTTTTAGTATGTTGGGAGATAGCGAAAGCATTCCACCCCGCGACGAATCCCCAATCATTTCGGTGGTGTAACGAGTAATCTGTACTGTTGGACCCACGCGAGTCTCTTTGACTCATATGTGGTTAGGTATATCGATGCTCTAGTAGGACGGGGACCCTTAAACCAAACCACCTTTCACCCTTGTGCATATATTTGCCTTAGCCTCTGACCTTAGGTTCTGTGAACAGTAATAAATGAAAGCTTGTACATATACCATGAAACTTTTTTGTCATGCATCATTCCATTGACATGCATACATTCATAAGAAACTCGAGAATGGAGTCTTCTCACCCTGTATACCAAAACCAGTGGTCCGTCACCCAAATAAAATTTCCAACCCATAAAACCAGTGAAGGGAATCCTTTTCTCGATGTACCGTTGCATCTGTTTATCCTTTCCAAGTGTAAATTCTTACCCTTCCTTTTTCCTTTTTTTTAAAGGTACATATGGACAACACCTCTGACTAGGGTGCTATGAACACCTTTTTTGCCAATCTCCTCAAGAAACAAGAGGAATCCTTCCAAAATGCACTCACCACCGCCCTGAAAACATAAGCAGACACCTTCACCAATGCTCTCACCACCCAATCCGCCAATTTCACAAATGCTCTTAATACCCAACATCAGGCCATCATCAACTAGGTCAAGGAAATGACCAACACCACCCCTGCTCCTCCACGTACCGAGCCTATCTCCACTTAGGCCGGCACAAGCTATGCCCCTATTATCACTTCTCCTCCCATTATCGATCTGATTGATAAGGGGAAGGCTCCTGATACTCCTACTTCTCCTTTTCTGGACTTAAACGCCACTGTCCCATCCCCCGTCACGAATCCTTTTCAAAGTGGGGACTTTTCTAGCTTTCCAGAAGCCAAGAAATTAATGGAAAATTTTGAGGCTATGGAGAGGACCCTCAAAAACATCAAGAAATATGAAGACATGATAGATGTCGATTTTCTGGCTCTCTTCCCAAATGCAAGGGTTCCACCCAAATTCAAAATGCCGGTCATGGACAAGTTCAACAGCACCACATGCCCCAAGACTTATCTAAAAATGTATGTGGGCGCTATGAGACCATTTGGAGTGGATGACGAGCTCCTTGCTCATTTGTTCCAACAATTCCTGACCAGAGCTGTTGTAAAATGGTTGTTAGATCTCGACCAAAACCACAAGAAAAGTTGGGATGACATTTGCAATGCATTTGTCAAGCAATACCACTACAACATCGAGGTGGATGTCACCCGTCGAGATCTAGAAACAACCAAGTAGAGATCAGGAGAGTCCTTTACCGCGTTCCTTACAAGGTGGAGGACCAAAGCAGCGCAAATGGTGAACCGCCCGTCAGAAGAAGAGAAGATTGACATCATTGTCAAAAATCTCCTCCCTCAGTACCAAGTCCATCTGCAAATTCAGTATCTCGCAGACTTCAGGGCTCTCATCGCTACCGCTACCAAGATCGAGGATCTGATCCAATCAGGACAAATCAAGGATGAATCCTCTAGTTTGAGGTATCACAAGAACAACAATTACACAACCAACTCCACCACCTAGAGAGGAGGGGACATAAATGTTGTCTCTTATCACCAGCCAATGAGGTTGGAGTCAAGGAGGACTTTGTTCGAGCTAGGCATGCCCCTCAGCGTCGTTTACAAGAAAGTCCTAGAGGCTCTACGAGCTCCTCCAAACCCCTTGCCCAAAGGCTACAATGCAAATGAGCATTGTGATTATCACTGTGAAGTGGGGCACAAGACCGACGCATGTAAGGCTCTAAGACATAGAATTTAGGACCTCATCAATAACGGAGACATCATTGCTCCCAAGCCAAAGCCTAATACTGCCACCAATCTTTTTCCAAACCACTGAGCTTATCCAACCATCCCATCCTCCAACCAATAATTGGTACTTTGAGAAGGGTGCCAGCCCTGCTATATCCGAGTCCTCTCAATCTATGTCTGAGTCCTTTGAGTCGTCTCAATTCATGTTTGAGTCTGAGTCCTCTGAGTCTATGTATGAGTCTTTTGAGTCTGAGTCAAGTTGCCTAAGTCTGTCCGAGTCTTTTAAGTCTGTTTCTGAATTCGAGTCTATCAAGTCTTCCTTTTGAGTCTATATTTTGCCTTCCAGGCTTATCCTTCAATGTAACCCATGGTAATGGAAATTTTATCAACAATGAAAAGTTTGAACCTTCTGTTTTGTTTTACTTCTTCTGATTTCATCATTGGATAGGACATCTGAAAAAAAATGAATTAAAAAATTGAAAATTAAAAAGGCAAAAGAATCAATTAAATATGACACAGAGGAAAAAACCAAAAATCACATGCATTGTGTCTGCATATCATGACAGGCAGGCATTAATCAAAGGGCTCGTGTTTTTTCCTAGACTATTTTGTATGGAACTCAAGGACATGGTAGACTCAAGCATTATGGTTTACAAGATTCTGGACCACACATATATGAAGCCTGTTAAGCAGAAGCCGTGAAAAATGAAGGCAGAGTGAATCAACTGGTGTCATGACCAGCTGAATGCCACCAACAAAAGAGAATGGATGCTTTGTACAAGATTCAAGGTTATCAAAAGTTAGCCAGACACTTCAACTAAAGGTGAAAGACAGAGATTTGCAAGAAGGGAATCTAGTCCTAAATGTAATCCAAGCTCCCGTGCATGACCTAAGAAGAAAGTTCAGACCAAAATGGGCTGGACCATATGTACTCAAGAAGATCCTAGCCGGCGGAGGCGATATCCTCATGGACATGGATGGGAACAAATCGCCCAATCCTTGCAACCTAGATCAATTAAGAGATACTTTATTTGAATGTAGTATCTATAGTTAGTTTCTCATATCTTTAAAGCACTGTAATCAGAACTACATGGACCTGATTCTCCCTAAAAGAAAATGACAAAAATGATGTAAGGGATACGTACGCAGCCGGACTCAGGTGCGGTCCAAATTATAGTAAAATGCATTTTTGTTTTCATGACAAAGCTTTTCATTCTCATTTCCTCTGTGCCTAAATGCATCATTTCATTTGGTTCTTTTGCCAAAAAAAAAAAAAAAAAGGAAAAAATGCACAATAAGCTGAAAACCTGAAAAGGCGGCTTAGGCAGAAATTAGAGCAAGCTCGTCGAGTCGAAAACTCGAGAGGGCCACTCGGGCAGAAGTTAGAGCAAAAATAAAGGATGTCTTGTTCAATGATGATCAAATCCATCATCACAAAAAAGGGATAGCCCGTTCCAAATATCATCTACAACTTATCCTGTATCGTGTGGTCATATCAGCTTGCAAGCATATGCAAACACAGGAAACCCACAACAAATCATAAGCAAGTATAAAAAAAAAAAAAGAAGGGTGTCGT
>CATKHJ010469393.1:0-41515 GCA_949750685.1 Vernicia montana
GTGTTATTGATGAGTATTGAGGGTATGAAAATGGTTTTCCTAAAGGGGTTTCAAAACTTCTTCATTTTTGTTGATAATGGGTTAGATCTAATGGGTTTTTGAATCCTTTGTTTATCTTGTGTTTGATAGATGATATAAGTCAAGTTATAAGTCATTTTAATGGTATAGGAGTTGATTATGGGTTGTTCTTGGTGTTGAGGGTGTTAATTTTCCTTCCCTTAAGCCATTTCTGAATTTTTTCCGAGATTCTTGCCCAGAAGTGCAGTACGGGCAAGGGTACGCCCGTGTTACTGGACGTACCCTTCATTCTGTAAGGTAGGGTAATGGTACAGCCAGAGGTATGCCTATACCTCTGGGCGTACAATTGTTTCTGTGAGTACTCTTTAGGGTATGGGCAGGGGTACGCCCGTACCTCTGGGCGAACCCTAACCTCTGTAAAATTTTCCCAAAGGTACGGGCAGTGGTACGCCCGTACCCTTGGGGGTACCTTTTAAGGGTGGTGCAATTTCAACATACTCATATTTTTATAGCTAGCATACCTAAATTGATATATGTATAAGACCTAGATGAGTTATGATTGAATTGTTGATATGTCTATTTGGTTTTTCTATAAATTCTCATAGAGATTCTAGAAGAGTTGATGATGAAGGTTGTGAACATCACATTTGCTTACTTTAGATATTGATAGCAAATCATTTTGGGATTCTTCATTGTTAAGGTGAGTGATTATTATACTACTATGGTTGTGTTTGAAACCTAAGGCATAATGCCTAATTCTTTCATGACCACCAAATTGTTCTATTGATAATTGAATATCATGTTTTATTATTTACATGAACCTAATTGATAATCCTTTTTGATATTAAATTTATACCATGTTTATTGAACCATTGATAATCCATGTTTATTGCATATCTTATATGATGGTGAATCGAAAGCAGAAATCCCTTATTCTGATGTGGGATAAAACATCAGACGTTGTGCACAATGTACTCCGGTGGATAGAGTAAAGTATCCATGCCTAGCTAAGGAGGACTAGTTGCCTTAGCCATAAGATCTTATCAATCTTTCTTAGAGATGAAGGTATGCTCCGATAAGATGAGCCTCTACTTCGATATTGATATGATGAATAAGTTCTATACCTCAGTTCTCGGTAATGCCTACGAGCATAATACCATTATAAGAAGAACGTTAAGACATAGTTACTTGATACTCGTATTGTACTGATATGATTCTTCTGAATATGATACGTTATTGATATTGCCTCCTATCGATTGATATTATTGAAATGATTGGGTATCAAATTTGAACCAAATAATTATTGATATTGAACTTGTTATTATTTATTGTTATTGAATCTAATCGTTTGTACTTATTGAATCGATTGGTTATTGATATTGATTGATATGAACCATGAACTGTTATTGTAAACCAACCTTGAATCACCAAGCTTCACAGGTTATGGTAGTATAATCTTTACTCACTGCGTTATCTCATTAGTGATTCCATTTTTCAGATGAGCTAAGATTTATCGGTTTAGTTTCCAAGGCATTCTTCTTCTTCATCCTCGGAAACTCAAGTAATCAATGTAATATCTCACTTCTTATGATTCTTTTTGTATAGATAGTGATTCAAACTTAGAAGTTTCATGGTAAATGTAATGCATGGTACATGTTTTAGTGATATTCTTATTGGGCCTTCTAAACATTAAACTATTGTAAGATGATATTGTAATTGATTGTTCTTAATGAATATGGAGTAGTATGGTTGTTTGGTTCTGATCTTGGGAGATTATATGCGATAGTATATGATTGATTGTAAGGTTTCTATGGGTTTTTGGTGGCTTTAAGCCTACTCATGCCCTAGAATCGTCGCGGTTCGAAAGTCGGGTCGTGACACTTGGATTTGTTGTGAGCCCTAAAAGATTTGAGATAGACCTGAATAAGATAAAAGTCATTCAAGAAATGTCATCTCCAAAGACTGAGAAGGAAGTCAGTGGTTTTCAAGGCCGAATTCAGTATATTAGTAGGTTTATTGCCAAGTTGTCTTCAATATGTGAACCCATCTTTAAGCTTCTAAGAAAGAACCAACCGGTGAAATGGAATGAACAGTGCCAATTTGCTTTGAATAAGATAAAAGAGTATATGGTAAACCCACTAATACTTAGTCCTCCCCAACCAAGCAGCCTGTTTCTCCTATACTTGACAATAAAAGAAATCGCCCTGGGGCAATGCTAGCTCAAGCGGATCCTGTTGAGGTAGAGTATGTTATTTACTACCTTAGCAAGAAACTGTTAGCATATGAAGAGATGTACAACTCAGTTGAGAAAGTATGTTTGACAGTGGTTCGGGCAACCAAGAAACTAGTATAAACAAACAACAATAAATTGGAATTGTAAAGGGAGCTAACTAGTTTATATCTATAATAAAATTGAACTCAATAATTATTTAGAAAATCTTTTGTCATGTGTCAAGTAATAACTCTAAAAAATTAAATTTATATAAAGTTAACTCATTATTTTTTTTATGTCATTATTTTTTTATAGATCTCAATTAAAATTTATATATTATATCTTTTTTATCATTGTTTTCAGCTGGTCTATATATATTCTTTATTTTAATATTTAAAATTATAAAAAAAAATTATATTTAAATTTAATAAACAAATAACATTTGGCATATAATATTAAATTAAATATTTTAAGAAAAAAATAAATTAAATAAAAAAAATATCATGAAAATCTGTATAAAAACATAAAGCCACGACTAATTACTTTCAATTTGAAGCTATTCAAATTAAGATTAGTGGTCCCTTATTGCCCATGGGTATACATACATTTATATAACTTCCCAATTTAGACCTCTTAACCACCTCTCACTATATATTAGTATTATTTATATAAATTTCAATGCTTTAAGCGTCCACCTTACATTGAAAGTGGTTCAAAATCATTACATTATCTCTTGCTTGATATTATCTTTCTGTCTTTGTTAAGAAATAAACATGACAAAACCTTTTTCTTTAATAGCACCCCACAATTTTGCCTTAGCACACACGCAAAGGATAAAACAGGCAAATGATTCAAGATCGACAGTGTAAAGAATTCTCCCGTGCAAAGAGCTACCTCAATCAAATCAACTAGTACTTCTAATTAGTTCGGGGCAAGAGATAAAAAAAAAAAAAAAAAAAACATAATTTAAATTTCGTCGATAATTAAGTGATTTTTGTCGGTAATACAGTTTACAGATGGATTACTGACAAAAATATTTAGTCGGTATTATGATTATCGGCATGCAAATTTATCAAAAATCGAAACCGTCAGTAAAATGTTTTTACGTTATCAGTAAACATCAAAATAATTTGTTGGGACAATAATTTCCGTCGGTAATTTTGCAAATAGTTTTTTTTAAAAAAATAAAACATTCCGTCGGTAATTTTGAATTTTTTTTTTAAATTTTCTCATAATACATCGGTAAAGTTATTTTTAAAAAAAAATATTTATATTTTTTTAAAAAATAAAAAATAAATATTAAAAAAAACAAAGAAATTATAATATAAATTAAGAAGCCTAAAAAATATTCAAAATGACTAAAATTAAAAAAAAAAAAAAACTAAAATTATATTTCAAAACTATGAAAAGAACCTAAAAAAGAGAGAGAAAGAGGATAATAAAAAGAAAGAGTAAGATAAATTATAAAATTTAGAAAATTATAAAATAAATTTAGTAAGCATAAAAAATTTAATTAAAAATTAAATTTAAGATAAAAATTTATTAAATTTTTTTCATAACTACATTATTACGTTTTTTTTATGCTATCAAAAATATAAGAAATATAAAGAATAAAGAATAAAACTAAAGAAAATATAAATCTAAGAAAATTGGAATAAATTAAGTTAATATATTTTTTCTATTAAAAGGGTTTGAAATTTACGAAATAAAAAAAATATGTAAATAAGATAGAAAGAGTATAATAGTATTAAATGAGAAAATGAAAAGTAAAATGATGAAAAAAAATAATAATAAGTGATGAAAAAAAAATGAAGAAGTAATTTTTTTTTTTAAGAAGTAATTAAATGAGAAAAAAAGAAAAAAGAAATTTCATTTGTGAGAATTTGAGAGAAGAAGTGTGAGAAAAAGATAGAAAGTGAGAAAGAGAAATTAGAATGTAAAAGAATATGATAAGAAAGAGAGGGAGATTCCTTTTATACTTTCTTTTACGCAATTTACAAACGGTTTATCGATAGATTTCCGTCGGCAAATTTTTCAAATAAAAATTTGGAGAGAAATTTCCCTCCAAAATTTTAATTTACCGATAAAAATTTCGTCGGAAAACATTATTTTTAAAAAATAGTGATATTTTGGAGGGAAATTTCCCTCCAAAATTTTCATTTATCGATGGAAAATTCGGTCGTTAATTGATTTTTTTAAAAAAAAATTTAATAAAAATTTGAAGGGAAATTTCTCTCCAAAAAATTTTGCTCTCTATTTTACTGACAGAATATTCCGTCGGTAAATTAAAAAAAATTTTGGTCTCCATTTTACAGACGGAGTATTCCATCGGTAAATTAAAATAAAAAAATTTAGTCTCCATTTTACAGACGGAAATTAAAAAAAAAAAAAAAAATTGGTCTTCATTTTACTGACGGAATAAATTTTTTTAAAAAGTTTGCTCTCCATTTTACCGACGGAATATTCTATCGGTAAATTAAAAAAGTTTTGCTCTTCAATTTACCTACCAAATATTCCGTCGGTAAATTAAAAAAATTTGCTCTCCATTTTGCCGACGCCATCGGTAAATTAAAAAAAAATTCGTTCTCTATTTACCGATGGAAATTTCAGTCAGTAAATTAAAAAAATTTAGTTCTCTATTTACCAACGAATATTTCTGTCAATAAATTCTTGTGCCATTTTTGGACGTCTTATTTAGTGGCGAAACTTAGTTGTTGGTAATTTATTGTTAATAAACCATCAGTAATTACAAAAAAAAAAAAAAATGTGTGTCGTCAGTATTTCGTCGATAATTTAGTAAATTTACCGATTAAATTATTTCCGTCGATAAATTTTGTCTGTAAACTGTGATTTTCTTGTAGTGAATATATATATATATATATATATATATATATATATATATATATATATATATATATATATATATATTATGAAACCTTTAGTTGTGAAACTCAATAATGTTTATTTTGAGCCAACGAGATTTTGACCTTAAAATTAAAAGGTGAGGTGCTGGGAGATCACAAATTCAATTTTTGTATTTATCTTTTACTCGTATTATATTGCAATATTTAATATAATGGTTAATTTAATATTTAATCAATACACTTGTAATTGATATTTGCATTGTATATAATATCTCTTGGGAAAAGAAAAACAATGTTTATTTTACAAATTCAATTCAAATTTACCAAATTAGTCTCTTCAATATTTCGTTCGTAAACTTATATTTTGTTATATGTAAATAAGAATTTTTATAAATATATGTACAGTAATATTAATTAGTGTAACACCCCAACTCAACGTTAGCTAAGCTTGTCGAACTTAAGTGAATGAAACTAAGTGAAATGTGTAGTAAAGTACTCGAGTGAGTGACTATTACGTATATTGAGCACCATGAAGCGAGTATGAATAGGAATTTTTCGCATCAAAATTGGATAAGACCCGAGGATGTCCATAAGGGATGCAAGTTTAGAATATAATTAAGTAAGTTGATAAGTATAAGGATGATAATGGAAGTAAAGGAATTGAAAACCCTAATAAGGTGTCGATTTAAGAACCGAACCCCGAGATGATCGGTTAACGGATTTTTGATCTAGGAATTGGTTCCTATAATTTATTTGAGGTATTGAGATACATCTAAGCCTAATGGAATTAAATAAACTAAGAATTAGAATTAGATTGATGAATAGAAAATACTAATGGAAAACAAAGAGGATTTAGGAAGAAGATAAAATGGCGATTTTGTAAAAAAAATCCAAATTGAGACCTAAATATTATGTTAGCAAATAAAAGAAAAAAAAATAAAATAAAATGAGATAAAGATGAGTTGTGGCCAGCCACACCTTGCCAATTGGGCAAGTTATTTTATAACAAAATTGCAACCAATAAAATAAACAAAAACTAAAATAATATATGTATATACTTATCCCATTTGGCTTCCTTTCTTCATATTATTGTTATCATCTTTTCTTTAACTTAAAAAGAAAGAAAGAAAGAAAGAAACTAGAAAGAGAAGAGAGGGAGCACAGCCACAAGGAGATTTGGTGGAGAAATGGAAGATTGAAGGTGAGTTCTTGCTTAAGAAAGTATTTTTGTTGATTGAAGTTATATATATAGGTTTTAAGCTTTTTCTTTTTCATTTCTTACTCCCTTAAGGTTCAACCATGAGTGGGGTTTAAGGGCGAAGCTTTGTTTTTGTTTTAAGGATGATTAATAAGTTTAGAAGGAGTGTGAAAGAAGTGGAAATTAGTTTAAAAGTAAAGCCCAACATAAAATGGAAGAGAAGGGAGCTAGGGTTTGGAATTTCCTAGAACTTGAGCCTCCTTCTTAAGGACCTTATGTTCTAAATTTGACTATGGACAATACTAAGAAATTGTAGGCAGGATGTGAAATAGAGACCCACAAAAGGATTTGGCAAAATCTATAGTGGATTTTGAGTTATTGAAGTTTCACTAGGATTATCTCTGCAGGCAGGGTCATTAGGGATACAAAAATTGAACCTTAGACTTGATGGTCTTAAAGGAAGAATTAGTATAATCTAACAACTAATAAATTGTTTCTATATATGTCTAATTTAACTATGTTAAAGAGCTTAAGGTAATCCTCAATACTTTGGGAGATATAAAGCTCAAATTAGGATTGCCCTTATATGCAGGGCTGATGGGAATAGAAAAATTGGGATACAATTTTGAGAAACTTAAAGATAGAATTGGATCAAGGCCAAAACATATGAAATGATCCATAGTATTTATATTTTAATTAAATGAAATAAGTGTAGTATTTTCCTAAGGAAATAAGAATTTATAATGAAAATATTGGGAATAACTCAGTCTGTCTAGGACAGTGATGCAGGGCAAGATTAAAAATTGCACCACATTTTATGTAGGGCTCAGATGAAATTTTAATATGTTGTACCCTTATATGTTAGTTTTCCATTTCCTTAAGAATCTGGGCAATTAGAGTAGTATAGCATGAGATATGATAGTAATAAGGAGATTGGGTCAGGAAAGAAACCTATAGGCAGAATTTAGAAGTTAAGCATTTTAATGTTAATGCTTAGTGTAAATTAGCTAATTGTAAATGTAACATAAGAAGATCAAGGAAGAGATGAGGATCACCATTTGACCGTACTTGAGAGCAAGAAATTTTACAAGGAAGAGTATATTAGAGGTGAGTGATTACTATCCTACTATCTATTGTAATTTGCAATCTAAAACCGTATTTGTTGTTAAACCACCCTATATGAAAGCTTCCATATATCAAAATTATCTTTAAATCTTCTAAAATCTATAAGGACCTAAGTTTCTATTTTTATCAAAAGTGTTAATGAATTTACTTAGTTAAAAAATCTTTTCAAAAGTATCGTAAAATCTAATAATGGAAGAATGTTATTGAAAAATTCCCAAAATGTTAATTTGAATTTTATATAAGTATATTTATTTGAAATTCTCAATAATAAGTTCATAATATCCCCTTCCATATATTTATTGAAAATTGTTTTGATAAAATTATTGAAGCATCTTATATGAATTTATTGTAATCTCTTGTGTGAACACTTGAATTTGTTGACTTCTTTTAAATGAAATTGCCATTTTATTGCAATATTATATGAATTACTTTCAGTTGAATTTCACATTTTCAAGCAAGGATCCCCTTTTCTTGGTGTGGGGAACTCCAGGCTTTGTGCACATTGGAGTGACTCTTGCTATAAGAGATTTGAATGCCTTAGCCATAAGGCCTAACTAACCTTACATTGTGGTATTGCTCCGCAAGACGAACCTCTGCCACTAGTGTAGTGTTGATGAGAAACGATAATAAATTCTGCTCTCATATAGTGTATACAGATTTCTGCTAAATGTATAATTTAACCAACTTATCTATATGAATATTATTTTACAAATGAAGTTTTAAAAAGTAGTGTAAGATGTGTGGCCAAGGCTCCGTAAGAAGAGTTGCCACTATTGCAGTGTCGATGAGAAAACAAGGATAAAATTTGTTCTCATCTATTGCAAAAGGGTTTTAAAGATAGTATAAAATATTTACAATTTGAAAGAAGTTTTGAAACATATTACTAGTTGTATTCGTATTTAAAATGTATTACAAGATATTCGTATTTAAACAAAGATTTCAAAGCGATATAAGTTATAAGTTATATGAATTTCGATTTCAAAATTTTGGCAAATTATTTATTACTTGATATTCATTTTCAAGAATGTTATACGTTACATGCTCTTTGAACTAGATTATAAGTATTTTTAAAACTCGATTTGATTTTGATTTCTAAAGCATTATATGCCATACAATGTCAAACAATATTGTCCCTATTGAATGAATATGTACATACAAGTCAGCCGTGTATCCTCTTTGTAAACGAACGTTGAACTCCAAGCCATGCAATTTATGGTAGTATAGTTTTTACTCACTGAGTTATAAACTCACCTCCATTCCCAATTTTTTTCCACAGGAAGATAAGAGGTAGTCAAGTTGGAGCTCGGGCATTAGTTCCACTTGAAGCTTGCATTAAAGATGAAGTAGATGCCTTACTGGAATATTCAAAGATATTATTCATACGTATATAAATGTATGATCTATTTAGATTCTCCATCGGTACTGAGGGTTGTAAATTGATTGCATATGATATGTAAGTTGTAAGTGACTAAAGAATTTATCTAATGGAGTGATGTTAATAGTTTATTTGTGAAATTGTTGCTTTAGTTACATTGATGGAAGTGACGTCGGGAGAATTTGGGTTGGTTAATGAAGTTGAAGTTATAAGGGAGGTTTATTGGAAGTGTAAAGTGTTTTACAGGTTTCGGATCTTGGGTGATATTAGAGATATAACTAGAACTCTGCCGGACTATTGTCTAAATGTGAGTGTATCGGGTTCTATAGGTTTTCAGTGGCTTTAGACCTACCCATGCCTTAGGATCATCATATCCCAAAAGTGGGATGTGACATTGGTATCTCGTTCAAACTGTCTAAGATAGTTTATTTGATTTCGGCTTTGATCTCATTTAGTATATGGTCCATCTCATATCTAACCACCCTTTTAATGGTAGCTTGGAGCTCTTCCCTCATTTGATTTAACTCTAATCTTACTACCCTCTTGAAGGCTTCATCATTTTCAAAGGAATCCATAGGCTTAGTTCCAAAGCTAGATATGTTGGAGATATTTTCTAAATGGTTGCAAGTACAAATGGGTTAGTATGATACATGTTTTATATCTAAATGATGCATGAACAGTTGTACAAGCAATCATAGGCACAAGCCATTTAAACCTTCCAACCTTATTACTTCCACACACGTATTGGTTTTAGTCTTTTCTTTTCTAGGATTTTGGGCCATGGATTATGATCCAATAGGGGGAACACAAGCCCATTTCATGCATAGACTCTCTTAAGTAAACAAGCATAGCATACTCAATCTATGATCCAAGCCCATTTTGGAAAATCACATGAAGATCCAGTAAGGATATTGGGCTTGAAGTCATACATGCATAAAACATGTTTGGAAATCCTAGGAAAAATTACTAAGTCATTACATTGGCTAACGCTGGCTTACGGCTTAAGGCTCCCATAAGTGAGATATGGGCTTATATCTCCCATTAGATTAGAGGCCCAAAGGTATAAATGATACTTGCCCAAGTCTTTTTTATACCCTAAGGTATTGACTTGTGAGTGATAAAGTTAATTAAAGAAACCCAAAGGTCGAATGAAGCTAAGGGATCCTATCACACCCTACCTTCAGAGATGTGACAGTCCTAGGGCATGGGTATCTGTAAGGATACCAACAACTCGTAGAACCTCTCATTCCATATTATAATTCACTTAACATACATTATAACTGATCCCAAGATCACAACATGTGTTAACAATAGCATATACCTCACATAAACCAAATATATCTTCAACATATACTATTATAAATTTAATATCTTTAACATATACCAAATGTATACTATCCATTCAATGATGCTTCTCATCATCAATCAACATATTACTATATCAGATATTAGCTTTTACAATCTGTTATAATATATTACATTACAATTCCTGATCGATATTAAGTATCCAATTTCCTCAATTACTAAAGTAATATAACTATAATCATCCATGGAGCTCTAAATGATATGACCCAAGGAATCAAGTTATGATTGTCATACATTCAGTGAAGTAATCCCAAGCGGAGGTTGGTACTTGAGATTCATTTGCTGAGTCTGCTACTAGACCTGAAAACAATACACTATGGGGATGTGAGAGAAGTTCAGTGAGTACTTCAAATAAATATGAAACAGTGTATGAGTACACGTTTAACAATAAAATTATCAAGGTTTCATTGTATCAGTATGGAGGAACAATTTCTCAACAGTCATTAACAGTTGGAGTTTAATAATACCATTTTAGTAGAAATCAAAATTCTTGGAAGCGGTATGCTTCCCACGTGTAAATAACTGGAGTGGCGGCTAATGCCTTACTCACTCATACAGTATCAGTAACGCGAGATTGATAAGATCTCATGACTAAGACCACCCTTCCTAGCTAGGGTTAGGTACACTCGCCCTACCCGCAAGCTTAATCATGTGCACATGACTGATGTGTTACCCCACATCAGATGGGGATTTCTGTTTTCACAAATACAATAAAATCACTTTGGATCAAGTATGCAAGCTTTTTAGTGTTATGAATCAACAGTACACAATTATAAATCATATAAGTTTCAATGAAACATTACCAATTATAGGAACACTGAAATTTATATGAATAGATCAATTGGTTCCTTCAAGGAACATAGTTATAAGAATGGTTTATCAATTAGGGAACACTGAGTTTCCAAATGAAATACATTGGCTCAAGAAAGGTTTCATTGTACTGAAGAGATTAACACATAAAAGGTAGGCTCTTTGCAATGTTTGATTTTAATACAATTTCAATACTAGTATTCAAATAACAGTGAGAAGGCCGAAGGCCTCATTAAAAGGATCTCTTGGATACATTGGTTTCATTATACAAACATAAGGTTTTCAATTGGAGATGACCATAAATTTAATGTACAATTGTTGGTTTCCATATGATTTATGCATTTAGATTAAGGTTTTAAGTACTCACATTGATTTCCCTAGCTCCTAACACAAGCTCTTAGTACAGTTGGCAATGATGCTTCTCAATCTCCGGAACATCTTCCTTATCTTTTTCTTTTAGGTTCTACATCGAACCATATCCATTATATCATTCAAGTGAAGATTATTAAATACCTTGTTAATTTGACTATTCTGATTCTAACTCTAATATTATTAAGTTTACATTTAAGACATAATAATTATCTAATATCGATGCAAGTCAATATACACAATATGCACATATAACAATTTGAAGTACGTTTATATTCAATTTTAAAATACTGGCCGAATGGCCTAAAAGAATACTTTTGATTCACATGGTTTGCTTTATAGCAATTCAATAAATTTTCAAATTGAATTCATATTAAGTAGTCATATTCACTTCAATATTCATCATTCTCATTAATCATTTATTCATTGTTTACATATATGTAGAATCTATTAGTTTACAATGGATAACTTTGAAACATTCTATCACTCGACTATGTTACTTTATTTCTATCATTTCTCATGATTTACTAATCTAACTGAGTTTATTCTTTTTGCATTTTAAACTAGACATATACATTTACAACATATCTGAAATTGAACTTATAATTAAATTCATAGAAAACTAAGTGGCCATTTCAATTCAATTATATTTTTGTTGCAGGGCAGACTGACCCAATCATACTCCTTTGAGTATAACTCAAGATTTATACTATAAAATAAAATTTTCTTTTACTGGGAGTTACTAGAGACATTAAAGAATATTTCATATGTTTGGAGTTTAGCTTAGTTGTATCTTTAAAGTCTTCAAATTAGAAGATACAATTCAGCTTACAAGTTGAATCTGAATATAAAGTCAGTTACAGAGCAAACTCTATTTCTCCTACTATAATTAGAATTTTGTTAAGCCCTTTTGTGGGGTTAATTCTTCCCATATCATTGATAATTTTATTTTTTTCCAGTTTCTCCTAATTATGTCTTTATCATCCTCAATTCATGAGATATATTCTCAGGCTGTCAATTGAGTTAGTTGGCAAGAGTTTTCAGACCTTATTACCATCACTTGATCATATCTCAAAATATAAATATCTAATTTAAGTTTCCTTTTACACATAGCTTATAAACATATTAATTATTATTTTTCATGTTTTATACTTGGCTTAATTCAATCTCTAAATCTATCTTTTGGGCTACTCTAATTCGGACTGCTTATTCAATCTATGAACAGTACCGGTTTCAATTCAAGTGGGATTTCTCTTTGTAAACACTAAATATTTTAAATTTCTTTTTACATGTACATAATTTAGACATTTACCTACAATTTTATGTTTTTTCTATCTCCAAATTTTATTCATAACATCCTTTATGAGTTCAAGCAATTTCAGATTACCTAGAAATTCTCAAATCCGGGTCAGTCTACTTACAAGAGATGTATCTCATTACTCTTAAATAATTTAATAAAACTCTTTTATGGGTCTATATTTAAGATAAAATAAAATAATTTTTATGTTTAATACTCTTCCAAATGCGGCCTCTAAGTAGACAGTATGGGTGTCCCAAGATTCTGTCCAATTCAAAAATCTAGGTTTTTAATTTCAAGTTCAAGAATCAAATTAAGTTATATCTTACATTTTAAATTCAATCAACTCATCAATTTTTTCAATTAGCTTCATAATAAATCCATAAATATTAAGAAATATAAATAATAAATTTTTCCCTAATAATTCTAATAGAGGCCGAAGTACATAGAGAATAGAAGAGGAAGAGATTTTGAAGTTTTAACATAAAAACTTTAATTATTCATGCTTAAATTGAAATTTGAAGATATAAATTTAGAGCTTACCTTGAAGTTTTATGGTTCTATGAGTGAAGACTTGGGGAGCCGGCCATGCCTGAGGAGAAGATGACTAGAATTTTCTTTCATTGACATGTGATGGAAAAAAGGTGATTTTAATGCATTTTGGATAAGTTTTAGTTGAATGGATGGTGGAGATTTACTAAAAATGATACAATGGCTAGTATATTTTAGCTAATTTTGAATTTAAAAAATTCATTTATATATGGATAAATATGAATAAATTTTTGGTAATAGGAAAATCTTAATTTTCCATTTAAGAAAGTCTATGATTATGTAATAAATTTGACTAATAGAAGTGTGCGGTTCATTTTCATTAATTTACTTTTGATATTATTTTCTCATAAATTCAAGCAAAATTTTCCCTTTGCTATCCACATTGAGCCAGCCGTATTGACATATGGTTGGGCCTCACACCTTGTTTCATATGTTTATGTACAATTAACTTGTCATTTCGACAGTTTTTGTGAAATGACTATTTTACCACTTTTTTACAGTATACATTATTGTAATCGATATCAATGCAGTTTATTAAATTTATTTTCATTAATCACATTTTTATGAGTACTTATGTACTGTAATATCACAATAAAAGAAAATTTTTTACGTATATTTAACCGAGCACGTTTGAACTCAAATTTACTATCACTATCTCAATAGTCGTTTAAATTGCCTTCCTATGGCATCATTGATAATTTTTAGAATTCGAATGGGTCTAGGGTATTACAGATCCTTTCCGTAAAATTATTGAGGGTTTAAGGGATAAGGGGTGCTTGTGTATAAAGTGTAGTGATGCAGGTCCATTAGGTCCAACCAGATCCATAATTAAAGAAAACCATATTCAGAATCAACTTATTAATCCCCAAGGGAGTCGCCACTATCATGTCTAGATTTTCGGCCTCGAGTAGGTGGACTCTGCATTGCTTTCCAACTGAAGTTGGGGGAAGACGAATTAGGCGTAAGGCCCAAACGGAGAAAAGAAGTTGTCACCTAGTTTTTTAAAACTAGGAAAATGAGGTGACTTGGATTCCTTGCTTTTTACCAAACCATCTTAGTTTAAAGATCTAGGTAAGAAAGTTAGGTATGGGCTAGGAAAGGTGTTAGCCGCCCAAGCTTGCGCAACTGTGAGGCTAGCTTCCACTTACTGGTTTTCTTTAATTTAGGATGAGTTGGGCTTAATGGGCTTTTATTAAATCATAGCTTATATCAATTAATTTTAATTCAAATCAATCCAATCAATTAATTAATGCAAATAATGATTAAATCAATGGAAAATTAATTAGCCTAATTACATAATCATTCCCATATATCAATTTCATACAAATTCAACAAAAATATAAATTTACCAAGTTTATTTATCTAATCAATTCATTAAGAAACTTAAATTCTAATTAAATGATTTAATAACAAGATAAATAACATTTCAAGATATTAACCTATTTACTAGTCATCTTAACCTATTTGTTTCATGCAATTAGAACTGAAAGTAAACTTACTAAATTGTTCTAATTAATTCATTTAAACCTAAAGTCTAAACCTAATTACTAAAGGGGAGGGGATCATCCATTACTTTTATTATTGTTTGTTACATATTACAAATAATACAAAAATTGGAAAAAAAAAAAAGGGCTACTGGAATAATTAAAAAATAAAAAGTAAAAGGAAAACGACACAATGAGCTTTTGCCCCCATGGGGCGTATGGGGGAGTGTGCGCCCCATCAGGCCAAGGCCTATGCCCCTGTTCTTTTAGGTTGGTCTATGTGTTCACTCTTTTTGTTCCTTCTCTCCTGGATCTCAATTACTTCTTTTGGACGATTCGAGTTGAATTCAAAGACTCACCAAAACATCAAGAGATGGTTAGAAAAATTAATATAGAGAAGAATAAAAAATAAACAAGAACCAAGGGAAGGAAAGGGGTGCAAGCCGAGGTGCCTGGCTTGGGCTACGTCCCATGGGTTCAATTTGCCAGAAATTAGTTCTTAGTCCTCCTAGTCGCGCACTTCAGTTCATATGCATATCATTTTTCTAATGAACAACTAAACTTAAATGAAAATTAAGATCATTTACCTGGGCATAATAAATCGAAAACTTGTTCTAATCATTATCGCTTGAGACAAGATACAAAATAGATATATCAAACAATAAAAATGATGCATAACAAGAATACAATAAACTAAATATGAAAGAATCAAAAGTCTACGAATATCAACCTATCCTTTGGCATTCCGGATCATGGGATGATCTAGAAGCATTGGGAGTCCTTGGTTTTGATGACATTTTGCCCTCAGTGGCTTTTGTCACGATTTTTTCCTTTTCTAATCAAGAGAATCATTCACAAGTACAAAATTCTAGGTTTTTTTAGGATTTTTTCTTCTCTCTCTTTCTAAATTTTCTATTCTAATTTCATTTCTTCTCTCTAAATAGAATCACAAAATCGGAACCCTAGCTGTAGAATATGAATTTAGAACACCCAAAAAGCCAACCCCTTGCACAAAAAAAAGTTCCCCTTTTATAGAGTGGAAGGAAAATCTTTTCCTTATTTGAAAAATCTTTTAGATTAGGAAACAAATTTCAATTTAGGAAAGTATCCTTCAAATATTACTTACCAAAAATGAGTTTTGGATGGATTAGGAAAGAAATCAAACAAAAAATCAAATTAAAAAAGGAAAGTTGAATTATGAAGTCTGAACCCAGGCTTGTGCCTCATACATGGGGCGCATGCCTTGGTGTGCGCATTAGAACTCCTAGAAGAATAACCCTGTTAGATTACATGATGATCTGATAAATTGTATTAATATGTCATATTTAATGTACAAGAATTGCTAAGATTATAAAGGATTACAAAGCTACTATTTGAACGTGATTACAAGCATAATTATCTAAAAACCATGTGGAGAGGTGCTAGTTGTGTTGGCAGAAAAGTCTTAGATGGTGCACATGGAGACATAATTGTGGACTTTGGAGAGGAGCAAAGAAGTCTTGGGCGTTGCACATGGAGACATAATTGTGGATTTTGAAGAGGAGCCTTATTCATACTAACACCCTCCCTCAAACTTAAGGTGGTATTGTAAATACCAGCTTGAGTTTGCTCAGTAGATTTGAAAAATAGGTTGAAGCAGAAAACAAAATACATAAAAAAAAAAAAAAAAAAAAAACTAGTTTAAACAGACTGAAAACAGGAAATAAAGATATAAACTGATAAGCATAGTAAAACTGGAAAATAAATTTGAAAAATTCCATGAAAACAAAGGACATAATGTCTAATTCCTCCATTTTAAAGAGTATGGAGCTGAAAAACATAACCAGAGTCAAAATCTGATAACATAGACTGAAAACTAGTGACAGAGTCGAAATTTGATAAAACATATCAGATTTTGACACATGGCGGAACAAGTGGTAACAGGAGGAGTTATCTTAATGGCAGAGCACAAACAAGATACGTGGAAGAACACGTGAAGACAGGACATCATGCTTTGAAACAGATGCCATAAATGGCTTTAGAAGGCCGAAAAATTAATTCAGACGGCCTAAAAGAAGAAATAAATTTAAAAACTGGTAAAGCAAATATCAGAAATGGATTCAGAAGAGAAAATAAGGATTCAAAAGGCCCAAAACAGAAGATTGAGTTACAAAATGATAAAATAGAGACCTAAAATAGATTCAGAGGGTCTAAAAATTTCAGGAACCAGTAATTGTTCGTTCATAACCAGTCGAAAAAAGGTTGAATCGACCGATTAAAGAAACACAGAAAATTGATGTAGAGATGAAAAATATTGATAGAGACAGAATTTTGCAAAACAAATTGCAAAATTAATTTCGGAAGGTCTGAAAACCTTGGGAACCAGTCTTGGTTCATTTGAAATCGGTAGGAAAGGAATTGAACCGAGATGCCACAAAAACATAAAAAATTGAGGTAGGGTTGAGAACAGATAGACAGAAGCAAAATTTTGCAAAATGGACAGCAAAATTGGATTTAGAAGGTCGAAAAACCTTGGGAACTAGTCTGAGTTTGTTGAAAACGGGTATAAAAATCACTGAACCGGTTGGTTAAAGCAAACTGAACTAGTTCAAATCAAATTGATCGGACCAAGGCTTGAATAGGATCAGTTGATCTGCTGCGGGACCAATTAATAATACCGAGTGAACAATACCCTGCTACAGTGCCTTGCTATAGTGACTGAGTTGGAACAGTAACTGAATTAGAATAGTCTTCATCAAAGTTTTATGTGATTACTATTCATCGAATTTTTTATTTTACACTCGTTTTCGAAACGGATTGCATCAAAATTTTTCTTATGGCGAGGGCTTTCAGATGATGTGGTCAAATTAAATTTTGGACGTGTGCATGGAGAGTTATAGAAAGAACAGAGACTCTGTCTCAAAAAAAAAAAAAAAAATTAGAACAAAAATGAGGAGACTGAAAAACAATGGATTTTTTGGGTTTTGTGTTTTGCAGAGGCTGAGTTTCTAACCTTTACTGAGCTCTTAGGCTCTGATACCATGTTAGATTACATGATGAACTGATAAATTATATTAATATGTTATGTTTAATGTACAAAAATTGCTAAGATTATATAAGATTACAAAGCTACTATTTAAACGTGATTACAGACATAATTATCTGGAAACCATGTGGAGAGGTGCTAGCTGTGTTGGCATAGAAGTCTTAGACGGTGCACATGGAGACATAATTGTGGACTTTGGAGAGGAGCAGAGAAGTCTTGGACGGTGCACATGAAGACATAATTTTAGATTTTGGAGAGGAGCCTTATTCATACTAACAAGCCCCATCATGGAGCACATATCTAGCTAGGCCTATGCCCCTTCCTATGGCAAATTTCTAAAATTCTCAAGTTTTCTTGTTCGTTATTTTCCGGTTTAGTTTTCAATTTCCAAAAACCTTAGAATCATGACTACTTGTGAACTCGTCTCTTTATAGAAGAAGCTTTTTCCTTCCTCAATGGGCTCTAAGGGTCAAAAATTAAGTATTCACAAAGACTTTATAAGGCACCTTCAATAATAGGAGCTCATTTTGTTCTAAAATTGTTGATGATTTTAGCAAAAGTTCTAGGAATTTTCTGCTAAAGGACAAAACTCAAACATGTCACTTCTTAAAACAGTTCTTATTCATGGTGAGAAAACAAGTGAAAAGTGACAATGGCTTAGAATTTATAAATATTCAATGTCAAAGCCTAGTTCATGAATTAGGTATTGTTCACTAAAGATCCTGCCTATATACTCCCTAGCAGAATGAAGTAGTGGAGAGAAAACACAAACGCTTACTCTAAATAGCTAGGGCCCTCATATTTCAAGCTAAACTACCAAAGAAGTTTTAGGGAGATACCATTTTGACTACTACATATATCCTCAATAGACTACCTACTTATGTTCTCAATTGGAAAAATCCATATGAGATTTTGAATAATAAAGAACTAGACTATACCACCATAAGAGTATTTGGTTGTTTATGCTTCACAACCAATACAAACCCACATAAAGACAAATTTGATGTTAGAGCTTACAAGTGTATCTTTTTAGGATATGTTCCAGGTCAAAAGGCATACAAATTGCATGACCTTGATAACCATGTTACCTATAATTCCAGTGATGTCATTTTTCATAAAAACAATTCCCATATTCTACTAGTGATTTTTACTCTGAGAAAAAATTTGTCTTGCCTATTGTTCAAAACTTATCAGATAGTGACCCCATTACTATCTCAATATATAATATTCCAAATATCACCTTGTCAAATGCAAAAAGTGATATTTCACATGAAACTTCTGATAGCCAGCTCAATGCCACCATTGATATCTCTGTCAGTAATCCTGCTATACCTAAAATAGTTGAATCTTTCCATTACAACACAACTTGAAACCCCAGTTATATCTACACCTTCCATACTTGTCAAACAAAGTACTAGAAACAAAAATAAACCAAAATTGTTACAAGATTTCATATCTTCTATTCATGCAGACTTTCATTCCATTGCTATAACCAACTCAGCATTACATCCTTCTCCAGGTATGCCTTATCCCATTCAACCTTATTTTCAGAACTTAAAACAGGTTTAGTCCATTGCACACATAATTTGTAGCAAATGTGTTTGCTATTCTTGAACCTTCCTCTAATAATCAAGCAAAAGATAATCCTCACTAGATTGCAGCAATGAATAAGGAAATTGAAGCTTTAGAACTAGATCAGACTTGGGAACTTACTGAATTACCAACAGATAAGAAGCCAATATAGGATCAAAGTGGGTTTATAAGTTTAAATATAATTCAGATGGGACTGTGGATAGATATAAGGCAAGATTAGTTGCCAAGGGGTATAACCAGGTGACTGGCTTGGACTATACTAATAGCTTTTCTCTTGTAACTAAGCTTGTGACAGTGAGATTGTTTTTGTTATTGCAACTGCAAAACAGTAGACCATATATCAGTTAGACGTCAATAATGACTTCTTGCATGGCTTTATTAGTGAAGAGGTGTATATCTCCTAAAGGGTATATTTTGTTAGATTCCACAAAGGTTTCCAAGTTTAAAAGGTCCCTTTATGGCCTTAAGCAAGCCTTCAGGCAGTGGAACACAAAGTTCATTGCAAAATTGAAGCCATTTGGGGTAGTTCAATCTGAATATGACCATTGCTTGTTCACCAAGAGCTCCTCTTCTAGTTTCCTTGCTCTCATCATGCATGTGGATGATGCTCTTCTCACAGGAACAAGTGAATTTGATATTACTATTGTTAAGCAATACCTGGATTCACAAGTCACTATTAAAGATCTTGGCATTACCAAGTATTTGATTGGTTTAGAAATTGCAAGATCCTCAACAGGAATTTATGTTAATCAAAGGAAGTATATTATGGGCATGTACTTCAAGATGCAGGTTTAACAGGTACATAACCTGCTCCTTGCCTTTGCTTGCAAACTTAAAACTCACAAATGACAGTACTCCATTCATGAAGCATCCAAATCAGTATCAAAGGTTGGTAGGCAGACTATATTTGAATCTTATCAGGCCTAACATCACATATGCAACTCAACAATTAAGTCAATTTATGGGTTCACCAAGAGTTGTTCATTGGGATGCAGCTTTCCATGTCTTGAAATATCCCAAAGGTTGTCCTTCTAATGGTTTATTGTTTCCTTTCTCAAATACTTTTCAGTTGGCAGCCTATTGTGATGCAGACTGGGCTAATTGTCCCATCACAATAAAATCTTTGACAAGCTATTATGTATTTCTTAGCTCCTCACAAATATCATGGAAGACAAAATAGCAATTGACCGTCTTCAAATCTTCAACAGAAGCCGAGTATAGGAGCATGGCAACCACTGTCTCTGAGTTAGAATACATCTCCTATCTTATACAGGATTTCCCCTTGCCTCTTTCTCTATCTATTCCTCTTCACTGTAATAATCAAACAACTATTCACATTACTGCAAATCTAATGTTCTATGAGCGAATCAAGCACTTGGAAATTGATTGCCATTTTGTCAGGAACAAGTTTAAAGAATTATTTATTCAACCTTTACATGTTTCCTCTAAATTACAGTTGGTAGACTTTTTTACCAAGCAGTTGTGTGCTAAAACACATTAATTTCTTCTGTCCAAAATGGGACTAGTTCTTCACTAGTCTCCATCTTGAGGGGGGATGTAAATATGTAAATATTAGTTAGCTTAGTTTAGTTTAATTACTCAGTTTTTGGTCAACAAATTAGCTTAAGTCAAAGCTTAATAGTTTGTTAGTAAGTAGCTAGTTAGTTTGTTAGTGAAAGCTGTTAGGTGTTTAGTAATTGTTAGCTAGCATTCTCAGTATATATAGAATACAGTTGCAATCCTTGATTGATTGAATGAGAGAATTAACTTTCTTCTCTAAGATTTGCTTCCTTGAATTCTCTGATAATTTCTTAGCTTAGTAGCTGCAACAGTGGGGTTTTGTCAGTAGTTGGCCCTCCAACCTATTCAGGCTAGGCTAAGCTTGAGTTCATATTCATAAAATTACTCCAAAGTCAAGTTAGTTCCTTCTGAGATTTGAATAGCCTACTCATCTAGTAACCACCCTTGCCCCCATTTATTTTTGGGTTGATTATTAATAAAAGATTATTGAATTTTTAGTACTTTCTTTTCAATTGTACTTTATTCTTTTACTTATGAATTAGTTCTATGAACTTTTAACATGATATCAATCAATTAGCCTTTAATCATAATTTGACAAAATTAGTAATCGGAATGCAATTAAATCATTGAGCTTTTAAATAACTTAGTAGTTTAGAAATTCCAATATTTATATTATTTTGTATTCTCTATTTAAAACTCAACTTTTAAGTTTGCAAGACTTTATCTTTTAATTTTACTAAACACCAGCAAATATTACTAAAAAACTACATTGAATGGTTAAACATTTAATTCAAATTCAATAGAAAGTCAAAGTATTAAGAGAAAAAAAAAAATTAGGGATAATGGATAATAAGCTCATAATTTAATTATTTGGTAACAACCAAATCATATTTCCTCCTCTTTCAACAAAATAATATAATTGATGGTGAATATGTGTTTTCTACAGTTACTTTGTTTTTAACAAAGTAAACCTATTTTATTTTACTTTACGAAAAAAATTATTTTTTTACAAAAAATCACAATTTTCTTATATTTTTCGTAAATTAAATTATTTTTTCGTAATTCTTCTTAGTTGTGAAAATAATTTTAATTTTACAAAAATATGACTTATTTTGTACAACATAATAATTTTACGAAAAAATTTATAAATTAATAAAAACACTAATTTCATTAATTAACTTTACGAAATTAACTTTATGAAATTATTGAAATGAAGTAAAAAAATAATTTTAATAATTAATTTTACAAAATTAACGAAATAATTTCATTAATTAACTTTACAAAATTAACATAATAATTTCATTAATTAACTTTAAGAAATAAATGAAATTAACTTTATAAAATTAATGAAATTACGAAATGAAATAAAATTAATGAAATTATTTTTCTTTTTCGTTAATTTAGAAACTTATTTTTAAAGTTATTGTTTTGCACAAATTAAGTCATATTTTTATAAAATTAAATTTTTTTCGCAATTAAGAAAAATTACGAAAAAATAGTTTTACTTACGAAAAAATATAAGAGAATTGTGATTTTTCGTAAGAGAGTTATTTTTTTCATAATTACGAAATTATTTTTCTTTTTTTTATTAATTTACGAATTTTTCGTAAAGTTATTATTTTACATAAAATAAATTATATTTTCGTAAAATTAAAATTTTTTTTGCAACTAAGAAGAATTTCGAATAAATATAAGAAGATTGTGATTTTTTATAAGAGAGTTATTTTTTTTCGTAATTACGAAATTATTATTATTTTTTTTTAATTTATAAACTTTTTCATAAAGTTATTATTTTGTACAAAATAAATTATATTTTCGTAAAATTAAAATTTTTTTTTAATTAAGAAGAATTACGAAAAAATAATTTAATTTACGAAAAAAATATAAAAAGATTGTAATTTTTCGTAAAAGAGCCATTTTTTTCGTAATGGTCAATAAAATAAAGTAAATTTACTTTGTTAAAAATAAAATAACCATAGAAAACAGCTGGTGAATATTTCGGTGGTAACAATGGATCAATGCGTTGTAGTTTTGGGATTAGACTTTTTAACATAAAAGTTGAATTGTGGTTTGATAAAGCCACTAAGTGAACAATACTTACTGCTATTATAATAATTTAATTGCTCTACCAATATAATTGTATTTCTACCTGATAAGGGACAAAATATATCGAATTGGGTAGTAAAGTAAGTTGGGCCCGGCCCAATATAAAATACTTGTAAGCCCATTGACCAAAGTCAAATAAAGAGCCATCTAGTTCGTATCCAAGTAGGAAGCGGATTAAAACAATAAAGCAAGCCAATCTATATTCGAACCGGTCAAGGAAATCCATACTCAACTCATATAAGGATCTATTTCCTATAAATACCTCAAAGTAAAACCAACGAAAGGTACAGGCATTCTGGCCAACACAAACACAAGCAATTCTTCAATATTGTTCCTGATCTCTTACCTTGAGCTTATTCACTAACTTGACCGTCGAAGTGGCTTTGCTAGGCACCCCGCCTAACCCACTTGACTCTTGTTTCTTTTTACAGGTCACATCAGTTCAACACCAACTCAACTAAAGGTGAACTATTCTGAACGATCTCACTTCGCTTGGAATTAGTTTCATCATCTAGCATTAAGAGGGTGTCAAGTCTTAATAATCAACACATTAAAATTTTAGCTAAATTTTTTATAAAATTTGACCTATTTAAAATAAACTCATGATGTGATTTTATAATACATAATACAAATTGAAGTGTAGATGAAAATAATGTCTATATCCTATAATTATTGATATATATTTAAAAAAATATTTTATCTTTTGCTTTTCAACTTTATTGGTCATTAGTCTATTAGTCTTCTCAAAGAAAAACTTTTATTGGTCGTTGGATGAATAAGAAAATGTTTTGACAAGGATTACAATACATTTATTATACAACACGAGTCACGAGTATACGAGGAATCCAGATTTTGCCTATCCTAGGATTCTATCTCGTGACTGTCACGTGTTATCTCCTTTGGCGTATAAATGCTAGCTCCACTGTGATCGACTTTTGCTTCTGATTCGTGGACCATTTTCGATCCAATATAATGGTCTCATCTGGTATCTGATGGCCATGTGACAAAGCAAAAACAAAGATAAAAGCGTGTTTTGTTGTGGAAAATAAAATTTGTTTTTAAAAAAATTATTTAAAAAAATAAAAGAATTAGAATTTAGTATTTAATTATTAAAATTTTTCAAGTTTTCTAAAATTATATTATATTATGGAAAACTATTTTATGATATTTTATATTTTCTCCTTTAAAATAATGAGTTATAGAAAATAATAATTATATGTTTAATAAAAAAAAAGAACTTTAAAATAAAAATAGAAATGAAGGAATAGATAAAGCTTTAAATGGAAAAAATATTAACATATTTTCTTATTTTTTAATTTTTAATTTGGAAAATGAAAATATATAAAATTAGGAAATGAAAAAGAAAATTAGAAAAGGAAAATAGAAAATAGAAAATATTTTTCATAATTAAACAAGGCCATGTTTTTTGTTTTTTGTTTTTTTTTTTCCGGAGAAAAATTAATTAGTTCTCAAAATTTGGATATTGTCTAAAAAAAGATTGCAATTTATTATGAAAATTGTTATTTTAAAAACTTATTATATGTTCACATATAAAAATTTCATAACATAATAAAAAATAAATTCTTGCAGTTCATGAGCAAATATTTCGCTGGAGAGAGTGACGGAATAAAAAAATTTTAATTAGTGGATCACTATTATAAATTTATTGTATTAATTAAAATAAACGTGTCATTACTTAATAATAATATTATAAAGGAAAAATTAAAAATCAAATAAAACTAAGGATACATTAACAATTTGAATGTATGACAATATAAGTTCAAGTAAAGATAAAACATAAAATATATATAATTCTTAAAAATTTGAAATTTTATAATTTATATTTTAAAATCAAATAAAATTGAGCGATATTTTAAAAATATGAGTAGAGACAATATATATTTTAATAGAAAGACAATTTAAAATACATTTGAAACATAGCTATGGGATTATTTTAGAATTGGAAGTAAATTGGCTTTTTTACCCTTTTGATAAAAAATTCCATTTAAAAGAAAAAAAGCTTGAAAGCTAAGTGGCTGCATGGAAGATGTCGGTTCTTGGTTGTACTGGCAAGGGACAGAGCATGAGAGAAGCATATTTTATTATACATTTAACGTGTACGTATGCATGCAATACGCGTGACACATCACATACACCCGCTTTGTTTCAGTTGGTTGCTAATTGTCTAATTAATATGCAACTAGCCAATTACCAGCAACTCTCCTCTAGTTTTTTCAAAACCACCGGTTGTGGTCAAATTTCAGATCAAAAACCTTTGCTCCAGGTTTTCTATTCCTTTTACGGTGTCGTTTTACCAAAATAAAGGCAGCCACAAAACGGGGGCGGAGTTTAGACAACCTAACTTTTGACAGCTTGACCCTTTTTATGTTTTTTTCCAGTCCACGAATACAATACTAGCTAAGCTTAATCAATGCATATGACTCTGGTTTCCTACTTTTTCTTTTACCTCATCAAAAGTAAAAATGAAGATTCTCAGATCTGCATAGTTAATTTAGTTTTTTATTAGATAATAATAGAAAAATCCGTTTTCTTTGTATTGCTTTCCACAGATATATATATATATATATATATATATATATATATTTTTTTTTTCGCAGAGCTTTCTAGTTTCTACAGATATTGACAATTCCAAATCTAAAGTAATTTGATTACTATTGATTTGACTATACTCCACCTGACCACTTTTTTTTTTTTTTTTCACTGAACCGGACCACTTTAAATGTGGCCTTTTTTTTTTTTTTTTTTTTAATAGTCAAATGATATTACATGTTAATGCCGAATTAATTTATTTAAAATTATATATATATATATATATATATTTTGCCCGAGTACTTAAAATTATATAGGTTGGTAAAATAATTAGTTGATTGATTTCATTAAATTAAGCCTGAGTACTTAAAATGATATAGGTTGGTAAAATAATTAGTTGATTGATTTCATTAAATTAATTAATTATATATATATATATATATATATATATATATATATATATATATATATATGTATGTGTGTGTGCGCGCGCGCGCCTCTTTTACAGTATCTTTAAAGTACTTATAATTATATTTAATATTTTAATTATTTAATTTTTCAATGAATTTTATAATTTTCTAAAATAATTTTACAATTTATTTATTATTTTGACTTTTTTTTTAAAAAATAAAAATTACAGGACCCAATATAAGAATCAAAGAAATAATTAAAAAATTATATAAATAAATATAAAGTTTATATACAAATTTAGATTATCTTATTTTTTTAAACAACCTAATAATTTCATTTTCTGTTTTGCAATCTAAGTATCATGTTGTATAATTTTTTTGTGAATTAACATTAAATAGGCCAATAGTATGAATTATAATAGACATTAAAGAAATAGCCAACTAAAAATTTTATATTAATTATTTAGTTTATATATATATTTTTAATAAATATTATAATTTTCACAATACATTTTTGCAATAAGACTATTATTACATGATATAATTATAAGAGTTATATAAGTTATTGTAAAAATTATAGAAGAAATCATTAGATTTACATATGAATTTATATTATATAATTTTGTTTTCAAAAAATTTTAATTATCTCAACTAATTTTTCAATTTAACTATCATTTTATGAATTGGGTGGTATTAAAAATAAATACTCCAAATGTCAAGTCGTTAAGAAGTGATATAAATAATAGTTTTTGTTAGAAATTTTATATTAGTTTAACAACGTTTCAGAATTGGAAATAATATTTTGTGCAATTGCATATTGCACCATATGAAAATTATGTGTAATATAAACATTAGAATTATGTAATCATAAAAAAATTTAACTTGATTTTGCTTGTTCGCAAGTATCCCTTCCCCCTCCTTTTTATTATGTCTTATTCTAATTCATAGTTGGTGTATGATATCACAATTAACATGTAAATCTAAAATTATATAAGTACATATAAATTTTATATAAAATTTAAGACTATATAAATTTTTACAGGATTATAATTTTTTTACTCAAATTTGCAATTTAATTACCACCTTGTATAACTTTTGCCAAATAACAAAAAATCTTGAATATATATATAAAGAGAAGGTAAGCACAATTTGTTGCCACCTCATCAAATTTGGAGAATTTAATTCAATTTAATTGAAATTAATTAAATGTCATATGATAATGTGATTAATGAAAAGTTTAATAAATTAATTTATTTTTAAAAATTTAACAATATAATATTAACTAAATAAATTTAATTATAATTAGTTGCATGAATTTTATTATATGTATATGTACACGCACTCATATATTTAAAAAAAATAAGCAATAAAAAATTATATTTAATAAATATTAAAATATATTTATATTAGCAATAATATTTTTTTTATAGAGTTTATTGTCATTTTGGTTTATTTATGCAAGGTTTTAAAAATGTATGTGTTTCTATCACACAATTTTTTACAAATAATATATATACAAAAAAAATTATTATTATATTTTATTTTTAGATTATAATTAAAAAATAAATAAAATTGATAAAATAAAAAGTAATTTTATATAATTTTATAATCGTGCAATGGGCGGGTATTGACTAATTATATATAAAACTGAAGACTTTACACACAAATTTAACTTGTATAATTTTTTACAAGATTTTATAATTTTCTTAATTCATTTTATAACTCAATTTTTATTTGATGTACTTTTTTTAAATTTAAAATTCCATAATCCAATGGTTGAACCTACAACAAATATAAAAATTATAAAACAAGTTGTGAATTTTAAATACAAATTTAGGTTATATAATTTTTCAAAAGATTTTATAATTCTCTTAATCAACTTTGCAACTTAATAATCACCTTGCATAATTTTTTCAATTATAAATTATATAGACCAATGGTAAAACTTACAAAAGATACTAATAAAATTATATAGGAAGTTGTAAATGTTATATATAAATTTAAATTGTGTAATTTGTCAACAAATTTTATAATTCTTTCAATTCACTTTATAACTCAATTTTTTATATACAAATTTAAATTATTTAATTTTTAAAATATTTTATAATTTTCTTAATTCATTTTGCAATTTAACAATATAATTGAGTAAAAAATTCAAATTAAAAATTACATAATCCAATGGTTAAAATTATAGAAAATGCTTAAGAAATTATATATGCAGTTGTGAATTTTAAGTACAAATTTAAGTTATGTGATTTTTTAAGATATTATATAATTGTATTAATATTCCTTATAATTTAGCTATTATCTTACAAAATTTTTTATTAAAATTTATATAACACAATAATAGGACTACAAAGAATATTGCTAAAGAAATTATAAAAGAATAAGTGAATATTAATTAAATAATAGTTAAATTGCAAAGTATATTAAAGGAATTATAAGGTCTTTTAATAAATTATATCAACTAAATTTATATGTAAAATTTTAAATTATCTATATAATTACTTTAATTTTTATTGTACCTCTTACCATTGAACTACATAATTTTTACCTACAAATATTAGATAAGATGATAGTTAAATTACAAAATGAGTTGAGAGACTTTTAAAGTTTTTTGAAAAATTATACAATCTAAATTTATATATGTAAATTTCATAATTTATTATATAATTTTTATAATAACTTCAGTAACTCTTACAATTAAATCATGTAATTTTTTTTCTTGAAAAAATAATATATGATGATAATCTTGTTGCAAAAATATATTATGAAAATTATAACATTTATTAAAAAAATACATAAACTAAATAATTAATATAAAATTTTTAGTTGGCTATTTCTTTAATGTGTATTATAATTTATACTATTGGCCTATTTAATGTTAATCCACAAAAAATTACACAACATTATACTTAAATTACAAAATAGAAAATGAAATTATTAAGTTTTTTGAAAAAACAACGCAATTTAAATTTGTATATAAATTTTATATTTGCTTATATAATTTTTTTCAGTTCTTTCTATAATTATTATATTGGGTCTTGTAATTTTTAATTTGAAAAAAAAAAGTCAAAAATTATAAAGAAATTGCAAAGTTAGTTTAGAGAATTATAAAATTCATTGAAAACTTAAACAATTGAAATATTAAATATAATTATATAATTATATTATAATATTTTATAACATTTATTATTAGATTATGTAATTTTAAATATTATATGTTGATCTGTAAAAAAAAAAAAAAAATTTAATATTAATTAATAATTTTAAAAAAAATCAACGGTTAAAATTTAAACTATGAGATATAAAGGCTTATAAAGGTATTGTAATTTTAGTGCTTAAAGGCACTATAAAAAGTACCATATATATATATATATATATATATATATATATATATATATATATATATATATATATTAAAAAGTAATATATTAGTGATTTTTATTTAAAAAATATTATGACGATGAAAAGATTGATAAACATGAAAAATAACAAATTATATTAAAGTGAATTTTAATATAAAAAAATAAAAATTAAATCAAAGTAAACCAAATTATTTTTGGATTTAATGCAATTAGTCCAATAAGTTGTTCAGTCTAATTTTCAAACCAATGTTTATCACATGATGATTTTATGAGGTACAATTAAAGTAGTGGCCAATATTGCTCCAAAGAATTGCTAATACTATGGATGATTGATATGGTTAGCAAACTTTCTTTGTTTTTGTTTGGCATTATAGTTAGATAGTTTTCGATAAATTATGTTTGAAAATTTTAAATTTAATTTTTTTAAAATCATGATTTACTAAAAGCAATATATATATTATTTAAATATACAAAATTAAAATGTAATTAAAAAAAAATAAGTTTAAACTCAAAGTTAGGGGTGATCGGTTTAACCGAACCGTCGGTTTCAGTTTAAAATTGATGGTTTTGGTTTAATAAAGTAATCAAATTGAAACTATAATCGATTATTACGGTTTTGATTTTGGTTTAAAACTAACCGATTTTGATTTTGGTTTGAAACCGATTTTTTTATATTATAATCTAAAACTATTTTTGAACTGATTTCTTTATTATATTAATTTCAATTAAACAATTAATATAAAATAATGGAATAATTTATAATAAAATTTTAATTAAACAATGAAATTTATTAAACAAAAGCTTGCATTTAATTTTTACATTAATTAAATTGCCTACATATTCTCTTAAAATTAAGAGAAATCAAAACTAATATAGTACTGACAAATTAGCTTACTATATTTTCATTTTTTTTTTCTTTTCACAAAAATTTCAACATTAAATAGCACACTATCTCTATTATTGGTTAGAAAATAAAAAACATAAATAAGACTAATAGAAACGGTTTAACTGAACCATCGATTTCAGTTTGAAACCGACGATTTTGATTTTGATTGTGATTTTTAATAGAAACCAAAACCAAAACCAAACTCCTCGTGGTTTCGGTTACAAACGAAAACCATAACTAAAAAATGATTTCAATTTTAGTTTTATTTGGCTGATTTCAATCCGATTTAACAGTTTCAGACCGGTTTTAATTACCTCTGCTCAAAGCAAAACAAGTTTTCAGAAGACATTAAAACTAAGAATTATAAAAAGGGGAAAATCAAGAAAAAAATTATTTATTGGAGGCTAACTATTAAAAAAAAAAAAATTGTAATTATTAAATAATTGCTACTTGTATAGGCTTGAGTCCTTAATTATAGTCCCATATGTCCCAATATAATCTGGAATGAAAGCCTAATGGGTTATGCTTAACAATTTGCTTTTGCCTTTTCCAATCAAAACTATTTGCTGCACATGATACTCCAGAATTTTCTTCAACTCTTCTAATAAGAGTGTATGTGGTTCCTAATAATCTCCTTATAATATTCAATGTAATTACACTGAAATATGTGTAAACTTAGTAGCCATTTAATTAGTAGATTTTTTTTAGTATTAAGGTTTAAGGAGGGAATTTAATCTTCTAGTAATCATACCATAATGTAATTATTATAGTTAAATTATATACATTTAATTTATAATCAAGCATTATATGTTTCATAATATAAAAATTAGATATTTGAATCTTAATAATTTATCTCTTTAAAAAAATTATAACAAATTAAAAATAATTAAATTTATTTATTTATTACATTATATTTAAAAAATACATATTGTTACTTGGTGGGATTGTTGATGGTTATCCTCAAAAAAAAAAAAAAAAAACCTTGATGCTTACTCTTGTATAAATAGAGAAATTATTAAGTATACTCTGTATATATTAATGGTGCACTTTACATGAAAAATCAGGTAATTATGAGAAATAGATTTCACCTTATTGTAATTTGAAAAAAAAAATCCACTATTTTTATATGCACTGAATACATTCAATAGTTTTCCGTTTAAATTTGTTTTACTGCTTAGCTTGGGCAACACTTAAAAATAAAATCTTGGCGCCACCCAATTTAACAAAATTTCAATTTTGCTATAAATTAAAACCTTAGACCTTTTTTTATATATGTACATAATAATATGTAATTTTATTACTAGAAAACATTATAATGATATGGTTTAATTAATTATTATAAATCAATAATTATTTTTTTTTTTAAATATTTGATAAGATTGAAATTTTAGCGTAAATTTTTTAAATAGTCTCAATTTACTAATTAGATTAAGACACTAGTTAATAAAATAAATAATTACTTTAAAAAACAAAATTGGAATAGAAATCGGAATATAAATTCTCTCTCCTAAGAAAATATCAACTCTACTAATATTGGAAAACAGTATTATTACTTGCGCACCATTCATGAAGTAATTTCAGTATCAGTATCAGAAGATAGAAATACTACAAAAATCAACAGAGCACCGCAATTCCCAAAAACCTTTATCACGAAACCGCCCCCAGTATCTTACGCTCCCACTCTCGCTAAACCCTCTCCTGTATAAAACCCCTCCAATTTGCACTTCACTACTCACAATTCACAAACAAACAAAAACCCAAATTCACATACCTGTCTTCTGTTTCTCTACTCTGTCTTATTAAAAAAAATCTCCTTCTCCTTCTTCGCTATGGACACCAAAATTGGATCTCTTGACACCTGCAAACCCACCAACAGCGACATGTGCAGTCCACCAAATGGTGCCGTCTCCACCATTCAATCTTCCTCTATTTCACCCACCGCTATTAACTCCCCTGACTCCACTCTCGGTCGTCACCTTGCTCGTCGGCTTGTTCAAATCGGCATCAGCGATGTTTTCGCTGTCCCTGGTGACTTTAACCTTACTCTTCTCGATCATTTGATCGCTGAGCCTGGGTTAAACCTCATTGGATGTTGTAACGAGCTCAATGCAGGGTATGCTGCCGATGGATATGCTCGATCGCGTGGAGTTGGCGCTTGTGCTGTTACGTTTACTGTGGGTGGACTCAGTGTTCTCAATGCGATCGCCGGTGCTTACAGTGAAAATCTGCCTGTTATATGTATCGTTGGTGGACCTAACTCCAATGATTATGGGACTAACAGGATTCTTCACCATACCATTGGATTGCCTGATTTCAGCCAGGAGCTAAGGTGTTTCCAGACCGTTACCTGCTTCCAGGTAAATAATCTCATCTGGGCATCTTTTGTTTTTCTGTTTTTTGTTTGGTTTAGGAGATAATATATATATTTTTGGATTTTCTTTTGAATACTGGTTTTGGAGATAATAATAGGAACAACTTATATACTGGGATTTTTTTTGGCTTTAATGTTTTTTGGGATTTTGTTTGGCTTCAATCAATTGGTTTTGTGCCTTTACAATGCAAAGGATTTTTGTAGGTGTTGTTCTCTGTTATCGTGATCATGGTTTAACGGGTTTTGATCGTTTTTGATAGGCTGTGGTGAATAACTTGGAAGATGCTCATGAACAAATCGATACTGCTATATCGACTGCTTTAAAAGAAAGCAAGCCTGTTTATCTCAGTATTAGCTGTAACTTGTCTGGGATCCCTCATCCTACTTTTAGCCGAGAGCCGGTTCCATTTTCACTCTCTCCCAGGTAGTCTTTTGGCTTATTGATATGTGTGTGTAGTGATTGATTAGTAGTAATATAATAGGGAATAGATTAATATATTAAATGGTTAAATATTGATACTGTTGATTTCTCTGTGCAGATTGAGTAATAAATTGGGTTTGGAGGCTGCAGTTGAAGCAGCAGCGGCCTTCTTGAACAAGGCTGTGAAACCAGTTGTTGTGGGTGGGCCTAAATTGAGGGTTGCAAAGGCATCTGAGGCCTTTGTGGAGTTGGCTGATGCTTCTGGTTATGCCCTTGCTGTGATGCCATCAGCTAAAGGGCTTGTGCCAGAGCACCATCCCCACTTCATTGGGACTTATTGGGGTGCTGTGAGCACTGCCTTCTGTGCTGAGATTGTGGAATCTGCTGATGCTTACTTGTTTGCTGGACCCATTTTCAATGACTATAGTTCTGTTGGCTACTCTCTCCTTCTCAAGAAAGAGAAGGCAATCATCGTGCAGCCTGATCGTGTGGTGATTGGTAATGGACCAGCATTTGGATGTGTTATGATGAAGGATTTTCTCAAAGCCCTTGCAAAGAAGATCATGCCCAATACTACTGCTCATGAGAACTACAGCAGGATTTTTGTTCCTGATGGACATCCTTTGAAATGTGAACCTAAAGAACCATTGAGGGTTAATGTTCTTTTCCAACATATACAGAATATGCTGTCTAGTGAAACTGCTGTGATTGCTGAGACGGGGGACTCATGGTTTAACTGCCAGAAGCTGAAATTGCCAAGGGGTTGCGGGTATGAAATAAAGAATAGGTTTGTAATTTTTGGGTTCATAAGTTGTTGGTTCATTAATTTAACCAAGCACCTGAAATTGGATTTGCAGGTATGAGTTCCAAATGCAATATGGATCAATTGGTTGGTCAGTTGGTGCAACTCTTGGGTATGCTCAGGCTGTGCCAGAGAAACGTGTGATTGCTTGTATTGGTGATGGTAGCTTTCAGGTACATATAACTAAGAATTCTTGTGACATGAACTCCTGAATTCTATTTTCTAATTCATGATCCATCTACATTTTCTTATTTTTTATGCAATTAATGTCATATTCATTCACGAAAACAGGGGACAGTAATTCCTGAAACTTAGTGCAAGTTATTTTTTTAAATTAATAATCATCTATTGCTTTCTTAACTTAAATCGTTCAACGTATTGCTTGTTGCTTTTAAATGTTGACATCATTTATCTGATTTAGCATGACTGATGATATGAATCACTGAAAAAATTATTTACATGTCTGCACTTTGCTTGGTGAATGCCTAATAGGTGACTGCTCAAGATGTGTCAACAATGCTGCGATGTGGACAGAAAACTATCATCTTCTTGATCAACAATGGTGGATACACCATTGAAGTTGAGATCCATGACGGCCCTTACAATGTGATCAAGAACTGGAACTACACTGGCTTGGTTGATGCAATCCACAATGGTGAAGGCAAGTGCTGGACAGCCAAGGTGAGATTTGTAAACTCTGGTACATTATGCATTCACATCAATATGCCTAAATGGTAATGGGAGTTCAAATACAAAATTCTTATCCTATTTCTTAATCCTGTCATTGCAGGTCCAATGTGAGGAAGAGCTGATGGAAGCAATTGAGACTGCAACGGGGTCAAAGAAAGATTGCTTGTGTTTCATTGAGGTTATTGTTCACAAGGATGATACTAGCAAAGAACTCTTGGAATGGGGCTCCAGGGTCTCCGCTGCCAATAGCCGCCCACCAAACCCTCAGTAAACTTCAAAATATGATTAATTTTGGTTCCGAAGTTGATTGTCTATCCTATCCATTATTGTTCCTGAAGTAAACAAGTGTTGAATCTATTCCTTTTTCAAGTACAAATAGTTGAGTTTATGATCTTAAATCTGTTTAAATATCATTGAATATTTTTTGTGATATCTGTGTATATTAAATCTGAATTTGATGTTCTCTTACCTCTTTTTAAAAGGCTTTATTTATGTCGTGAATGACCTGCTCCGATGGGTGGATAAAAATTGATGCATTATTGAGATACCATGTGCATTAAAATGACACGATTGGAAATTGACCCCCAAATTTGGCTAATATAATGTCAACACGTAATATCTCAACTATATTATAGTGGTGGGTCTTACTGAATATGAATGTGTTTTGGGTGCATTAGAAAATGTAACGTCAACATTATTACAACACAACATCTATCCGAGGAAAGAAAAAATATCGTGGTAGTAGTTGTGTTCATAAACCGTTCAATTTCAATCAATTCGCAATCACTAAACTGTACAATTTCAATCAATCCGCAATCACTGCAATTAAATTATAGTTTGATAAGCGTTGGTTATTGGGTTGATTTGTATTTTTTTTAAACCGTATTAAATTATATATATATATATATATATATATATATATTAAAAAAGAAAGTAAGTTGGATTTTATTTGATAATTAATGTTTGAATTAAAATGAAAATAAAAAGACACTATAAATCACTTATTTTTTTTTCTTCATTATGTAGTGTTTTTTTAATAATTTTTTTTTTAGGACTTATAATGTAGTTTTTATAAATTGATTTCTTCATTTAATCTGTTTGTTATATAAATTATTTTATTGAAATTTAAAAGTAAATTGTTTAATTTATTACTATATTTTTATTTTTTTTAATATTGATAGAAATATTTATTAATTAAAAAATAAATAGTATATAAAATAATCCGCACAATTCGATCCGTATTTGTAGATTGGATTGGGTTGATTTTTTTTATTTTCGTAGATTAGATTGGATTGATAAATTATCAATCCGCAACGTGTGAATTGGATTAAATATTCTATTAAAATCGCATCAAATTGACCCGCAAACGCCCTACATGCTAGGTATTGGCCTTTTTAATATTTGAATTTTGTGTAATTTAGTTCAGGCAATGTCATTGTTGAGCATTCATTTTCTTCCTTTTCATTAATTTCATCCATCTCATCTTAATCTCTAAGCTTTTATAGTTAAATTATCCTTTGGAATCAATGGAAGTCTATTAAATAACTCCCTCCACCTCAAACAGCCCTACTCCTAATGGCAAATGGAATTTCAAGCCTTCAAGAGAGGCGGGAAAAAATATCTGAAAAATTGAAAAAAAAAATAACAGGAAAAATTGTTGATGTTATGTGAGTGAGCAGACTGACCAGTACTAAAAAATTGATATCTATTATGTTTTTGGTATTTTATCATCACTTTCCAATGTCTAACACTTGAAAATTACATATTGAAAACTAATTAATGAAACCAAATTATTTATATAGTAAAACAAACAAATTTCCCTACACCGCATCAGTGAAAATTTTGAGCTCGAAATCAAAATTTGAGTTGGAAAACAAAAAGAAAAGTTATATACAACAAAATTTTGATAAAAGCATGGTTCAAGGAGACCTAGGAATCACTCATATCCTTATCTTGTTTAAGCACTAAACGGCCATTTTCAAGTAGGGCAGGAGGAAAGAAGGCTTGACAATTGTTAATATGTGATTTCAGCCTTGGTATATTAGGGTGTGCACTTCTACATCGGTGGCAACGCAACTCCGTTGACAAATAGCTGTCATCATCTTTTAGTGTTGCTTTCCCATGGTTCCTGATTTCTTCAATTACATCAACAGAATCTCTAAAAAAAGCAGTATTAAAAGAGTTCCAGTGTTTCTTGTTCTTAAGATGGTTTGAATTGAAATCCTGACTGATAACATGCAAGTGAAGCTGTCGCATCGAGGGGGCCTGCAAGGAGAGAATCCAAAATGCCGGTTAGAAAATTTCCCTTTCAAGTTCTTTCCACTTCCATACCTTAAGTGATTAAGGAACAGCTGGGGAAGAAAATAAACACAAAAGGGTAAAAAGCTGCGTGTGTCGGGGAAGATATTAAATAATATATAAAATAGGCCAAGATTCACATACACAACTACATGGAAATAAAGAAATGCAACATAACAGTACCTAGCATAACAAACCCCTAATAATGTCATTTATTACTCCACCACTTGATTATTGTCATAAAAATAACTATTGATCAATAACATTTCTGACAAGTACCAGGCACAGGTCTAGTTATATTTTACATTGCTCAAACCATTTGTATTCTCACAACTTCAACCCAAGTTTTTGGTCACTCTTCATATTCTCTAATGTATTTTGTTCCTGTAATAGTATGACAAATTAGTTAAGCTTCCAAATTTAGTACTCATTGCTATTATTCAATATCCATAACTTATCAAATCAGGGTTCCCATTTTGGTGCCATACCCAATCTGAGAGAATAAATCTGCCATCAATTACAATTTCCAACACCAAATTTCAATCTGGCACTGAGAGTTGTATCTGAGTTAATTAAGCTTATCAACTGTACAAAAGGAGATGTGAAAAAGAAAATGAATGAAGTTGCAAAATGAGTAGAAGCATTGCATACTGAATGATATCCAAGGCGAAAGATCATTGATGAATCCTCATGCAAGAATTTTTCTGCCCATTTCAATCCCACAGCATGCATTGTTGTTAGCAATTGAAGGTGTTCTTGATGGACATCAGCTAGGCAATCAAGACCTTCATAACGTGCCACAACTAGGAGATGCTTTAGTGCCTATTAAAAGTAACGGCAATTCTGCTAAGTACTAATTCAACTTGGGCATCAGAGTTATCGACAGACAGAGGCAAACACTAAAGACGAGACATTTACCTTGGGGTAGAGATCATTTAATACGACAACATCATCTGATATCTCCAGCAATTCATCCTTATGTCTCTCAGGATGCATAGCAATGTGGTAAAGAGCTTGAGCCCATGAGCTCCATCTCTTTGAAGGGCTTCCATCAATCTTACTGTTGTCTCCACTTACCTTTCCATATTTAGTGCCAGAGCCACTACTATCAACTGCAATTTCATTATGAGATCCCTTGCACTTTTTGCTTCTCTCAGAGACACAATCACCATCTCTCTTAATCTTTTGATCACCTTTTGTCAAATGATTTCTAAGGACACCATGAGAGGTATCTTGCAATGACTCCTCTGAAACAAGGTTTTCACTAGTTGTTAATTTTGCTTGTTCCCTCAATGTAGATACAAAACCATCAAAAAGTGATGTGTAAGCGTCATGAAGAATTTTGCACCCCTTAGTATAGTCATTATTAAGGCAATTAGGTCTTCGTGGATTCATATTTGGGCCAAGAACATGTATGACATGGGATACCCCTTCCCTACTATACAATGGAGAACTTGAAGGAAGAGGAACAACCACAGCATGTCCAGGGAGAAGAGATGCAGCTCGTTCCTTGGTTGCAACCTCAAGGCCTGGACCTGCAGCACTGAAAATTGCTGCATTCACACCTCCACCACCAGGTTTCAGTCGCCTGCAGAATCAATTGCTTTATCAAAATACCAACGGTCCAGGGAAGGATAAGAAGAAACTTCATGTTACCACTGAGCATGATATGGAATCAGAAGCATGGAAATACAAAAAGTTAAAGAAACCCTGCATTAAAAGATTCATGTTGTCCTAAAGTTACAACTAACCCAATCAGTGGGTTATTAATGCATCAACATTATACAAATATACATCAAAATGTAAACATTTTTAAAAATTTCATTGCATTATGCTCATGAGTCACCAGACAACTAAATTTAGATAGAAATGCCCATTCCAAGGTGATGCAGTTAAGGAAAAAGAAAATAAGATTTAGGAATTATTTTTGTTTAATTTTTAAATTAGGAATTTTATTTAGTTTTTCTAGTTTGTTTTAGATTTTAGTCTTCTTAGTTCAGTTTATTTTAGATTTCTTTCCTATGTTTATTTAGAATTCTTGTTAAATAAATCTTTTAATTAGTATTAGGTTCCATTTTAGGTTTTAGGTTCCTTTTCAGTCTAGGATTTAACAAGTCTTTTAATTAGTATTAGGTTCCTTTTTAGGTTTTAGGTTTCTTTTCAGTCTAGGATTAGGATTTATCCTAATTAGTATAAATATAACTCTCTATTAGACAAATAGTATTGTATTATTATTATTTTCAATTCAGAATTTTAAGAAGTTTTCTTTAAAACCTAATTATTTTCTTGTTCCAACCACAATCACTATGCATTCTAGCCCTAATTGTTGAGATCTAACAGCCCTAGACTTTTTCCGCTGTGTCACAAGGATCCCACAAATGTATCACAGTGAAAAAGTTCAAGAAGAAAAATATGGCTTGCAGTGGAGATTCCTGATTTAACATTTTAAGCTTCTTCTTTAACACCTGAATGAATGCTTTCAATAATATAACTTTTAGAATGGAAAAAGGGAATAAAGCAACTCTACAGCTTGCTAAATTATAAAGCTTACCAATTGGCAGCATTAGCTATTACATTGCAGTGCAAACCTCCTTGCGAATAAAGTTGTGTTATATCTCCAACAAATGTAAAGAACTTTTTCAAATCAATGTTCCTTTGTGCAGCTTTAGCTCTAACCAAAGACAAAATCTTTGATCCATGACTCAAGTCCACAAGAACAAGCCTGGCATTTCCAAGCTTCTTCACAAATTCTTCAACTTTTTCAACAATGATATCTGATGCCTTCTCATTGTTGAACTGAAAATCTGCTGTTGAAATAGATGGAAATGCAAGAGTGGGAACGCTGTCAGGAGAAACATCATGGCCGATGGGGCCTTTAGGAAGGTCTTCATTTTCTTTTACCTCCTTACAAGTAGTATCTGATAATGATGACACAGAATCTGGCCCTTTGCAGGAAGTATCATTTTCTTCTCTAATTTGAGGACATGCAGAATCTTGAACTCTACCTGAATTGGATACTGCACTGGAAGGAACATCTACTTTTTTTAAGAACTTCATAATACCAAGTTGGACTTTGGAGTTTGGGTTCTTCTGACCAAAAGAACCATTTGGAAGGGTATCCAATGGACCAAGTGCACTATAAGTGTTAATTGCAGCTTGAACATCACTCTCACTCTGGCAAAACATGATTCGAGAGAAACCTTCAGAAAGCTTAGGCAATTCTTTCTTTTGAAGCATTCTATTGACAACTGCAGCAGCCTTTCCACCTTGCAAATTTCCTTCATGCCCAGTGCGCTTCACAGAACGAGATATACAAAGCTGAGCAGGAAGATCAAGAACCACAGCATGGACATTTATTTCAGAACTACCAAGCTTCACGAACTCTGCACGCTGTTCTCTATCCAGATTGCATCTGTCAATAAATACACTTTTACCTTCCTTCAGTGCAGTGGCTGCACTCTTTAGGCACTGAGGCTTCGTTCCAGCTTTACCATTGTTAATGTTGTCCTGTAAGCCAAAGCAAAAGTCCATAATACAGACATACAACTTTGCAATCATCATAGAGAACACAATACGTAATAAATGCAGGAATAATTTCAATCTAGCCAAGAAAAGCATATTGCAAATATTCGATTTGAAAATAGTGAGTTCATATGACAAAAAACAATAAGAAAAGCAAAAATATCTAATCAATGTAGCATACAATTTCTGCCATTTGTTATATAATTTCGCACTTAAACTTCAGATTAGTGTGCAATTTAGGATACTAAGAAATCTTAATTCAACGAAACAATTCCATCTATCACTGATGAAATTGAAGGCTACGAGGCATTTCAACGAACATCTGCATGATATTATATTAGAGAGAGAGAGAGACACCTGACAGATTCGGGCCCAAGGTCGAGAAGAAGAACCTATGACATGCTCGCAGAAAGTGGACTTGCCACTGCCCGGTGCACCCACCAATATAACCACGATTGGCTTTCCGTTCACTTCTCCACCTTTCTCTGTAACAAAATCCATAAATTAAGAATGAAGGCCAATTCAAAACCCTAAGGAAAGAGAGATTTGAATTCGAAAGAGGCGCATACCTTGGGGTTTTGAAGTGTCGTCGCAATCCATGTCCATTTTCGATTGACAGTCCGGGAGACTGTTAAGTTGAGTGTTAACGATACATGCTATAGTGCTGAGTTAGAGAGTTTTGTAAGGGAGCCAGAGGATACATGCAGTTCTATTATTAAAAAGTGGGATAAATCCACTGGATAATTTCGAGCTGTATAAAGGCTCCAGTTTCTGGTTTTTTTTTTTTTTTTTTAATTATATTGGAAAATATTAAATACTTTTTATTAAAAAAATATAAAACTACTAAGGAAATTTTTTTTTTTTTTTTGCATTCTCTAAGGAAAATATATTTATCCACCGCAACTAAGTGGGATGTATTGGATGATGACAATTAGGGGTGTGCAGTATTTGGTTTTAACTGAAAAATCAAATTGAATCGAACTGAATTAGCAGTTTGGTTCGATTTTAAAAATAATCGGTTTGATTTTAGTTTTTAATTTTAAAAATTTTGATTCGGTTCAATTTTCAGTAAAAAAACCAAATAAACCGAACCGATTTTATTAAAATAAATTTATTTTTATATTTTTATATTTAAAAAACTTATTTTTTTATTAAAATAATATAATATTTTTATGTATAACTTTTAAAATAATAAATATATTTTATTTTATTAAAATAATATAATATTTTTATGTATAATTTTTTAATTCTATTTTGAATTAATTATATATTTTTAATATTAA
>CATKHJ010469403.1:0-20719 GCA_949750685.1 Vernicia montana
TTTCAAAATATCATATATATCTTTCCAAAATTTATGCAGCTAAGATAAAGGAAAATCCATAAATTAAAATTTAACTAAATCAATTTTAATTAGGTTTCATAAACCTAATAAACTAATTTACAATTCTGCCCCTTTGCCAATAGAAGACCTAAGCAATTTCATTAAGGGTAACTTGGTCATTTTCTTTTGGATTTCATAAACCCTAAGAACACATGCCAAAATTACAACTTTTACAAGATTACCCTCATCTTCTTCATGCATCTGCCAACACCATAGCGGCCGCCAACTCCAAGCTACTGTCCTAGCTATTTTTTATCGCCGGCGGCACCAATTTGCGTGCCTGGACAAATCAAAACTCCAGAGGGCTTCACCTGGTGAAGCTATGACTGCCGTCGCTGCTGGGCTCGGCCAACGAAGGCCAAGCAGCGGCTGCCGATGGTGCGTTACCGTTATTTAACAGCCTTAAAGGCCAATATATTTACATAAATTTTCTGTCCGTTATTTCACAGCAATAACAGTAACGGTAGTTGGAAATCCCGTTACATATCGGCCGTTACGTTATGTAACAGCCGATATTTAAATCCATGAATATAAGCACTGGCCAACCCAAATATAGAGCAATAATGAGCAGGCAACTCATATTGTGTTCTTGTTCTAGGTTAAAAGACACATGTTAAATGTGTAACTTAAAATGACATTTATGCATGGGTGGCGGTCAAAAAAATACACTATTTTGGACAGGACAGGATAAGACAAACTAATCAGTATCCATTCTTGTGCTGTGTTCAGTGTGCACAATGAACAGGATGGTTGGGGACTTTGGGGGGGTTGTCTGGGTTAGAGTTCCTTTTCTTATCCTTTCTCCCTCGCAGGCTTAGCTTGTCTGGGGTTCTTGTTCAACCCTATGCTGTTCAACCCTATGCTATTCTGTCATGTGTCGTCTTGCATTGTCTAGTCTCTCTCAAAAAAAAAATAATAATAATAAATTATTTATCTAGTTGAAGCAAAAATGGGGTTTCTGTTTTTTATGCCAAAGTAACTTATAATACTTTCACACCAACATTGATGTTTTTCTCCATCAGAGATGTAACTGTTTGCCCATCAAACAGGAGAATAGTTTATTACTGGACAGAGAATCACAACATGGAGAAAAAGGTATCATCCTCTCAAGGAAAGAAATGAAATAAATGGAAATAAAAAAGGAAAGAACTAATCAAGTAATGCCCTCCAATCACTCCTCTGTATCCCCCTAAAGGTAGAAACCTGTAATGAGTTCAGAAAAATATTTATCCCACAGCAATTATATAGACAGACTTTGATTCCTATTAGATGTAAACAGCTAAACATTTCTCTCCAGACCAAACACCAGCACTACTACAAATGTTGCATGATGCCAATGTCTTTGAGCCTCTTTCCTCGTACCAAAAGCTCTAAATTTCATTTTCAGAAAACCCTCTTAGTCTCTCCTAACATACCAAACGTCCTTAAAAATTTCCAAATAACCAATTTCATATGTACCAAGACAAGTGCAATGAAGAAATGGGTGAGAATGCCACAACTTTCCATTACAGTGCATAAAACTAATGTCAGCAGACATTTGCTGGGACAAAATTTGTCATCTTACACAAATTTATCATTGCTCCACTTTATTTGGTTTCTGAAGAGGTACTCACAACACGGAATTACAGTCTATTTAATAACGGGTTTATTTCAGATATCACATGGTACTTTCTGGTCCATTTAAATTAGTGGTCCAAAATTTATAACTTTAAGAAGCAGAGAAATTTTTGAAATTTCCAGATTGGCTGGAATGGGTTCTGGACATCTATAAGCTTTATTTTTTAGTCTTTTGTTTTATTTTGAGCCTTTTTGGTTTAGGAAAACATTAATCCATTAATTTTCCATGGGAGTCCTAATCCTTTTTAGTTCTAGGAGTCCAGCAAATGAAATTCCAGCAATGGTTGCTTCTTGGGTTGTGAGATGCATTTCAATCCCTAGGATGCCTCAACCACTCTTTCACTATTCATGGATACACTATTCACAGTGCTAGACTTGCAAGAAACAGTTCCAAAATTTGCACTATCTTGTGCTAATTGTTGTTTAGCATTGCAGCAAGACCGAACTAAAAAATAGAAGCTCATTCATTATGTTACTTCCTAGTCATACTTGATTTCAAAAACTCTAGTAGCAAACTTGAGTTTCTGGTTCCCTAGCTTTCAGATCAACCCAAAACCAGTCTAAACAGTCAAACATGCACACTGCCCTGCATCACAAACAAATGCAAATTCCAAGAAACACTGTTCATCAACAGTAATGATTTAGGATTGCCAACAAATTTTTATACCATTCCATTATCCCAACAATTGTTTCCACCCCCAGCAGACTATTGTTTCATGTCATACACTTCTACAATCCTTATCAATATGCATATCACCTCCAAACATCCTCACAAAGGACCCAAACACTTAGAACGCAGAAACATATTGTAAATGAGAAACACATAAATATGAGCTCATGTCCTCTTGAGTTTAAGAGCAAAGCAGTTTATTGTGTTCCATGTCATGTTCAACTAAAATGCCCATGACCTGGAGATGAAATCATTAACCAATGAAATCAATTATATTTATAGGCTTAATTGCAAAAATTCATAAACTTTAGAACTTTTTTCGACCCAACACTTGGTCGTGACTGAATGTCATAACTAAAATTCAGTTAACAACAATATTTCGTGAAGCACATAGATGAGTTTGTTAAGCACATAACAGCTTCCGGCACCTCAGAGGGTACTTGAAGAGCTTAAGAACTGTGTTTCTTAAGCACAAAAAAGCTTCCAGCACCTCAGACAGTGCTAAGAGGTAAATAGCTCAAAATCTTAAAACACTTAAAATCAAAGACAAAATTATCTTGGCAAATCATTTACCCAGTGTTTGTTGTTTCTGAAGTTCATGCATCATGAAACATTAAGCAGTATTAGAGAAGCTGTGAAGACATTGAATAAAGAGTGGAAAATAAATAATTAATCGAGGTAGCAGACTAACCTTTCAGTTGAGCTAGTATCAATCCGCACACTCAACTTTAACATGGATGCAACCTCCTCTGCTATCTTTTGTTTCTCAGCAGAAACTGGTCCGGAAAGCAAGAACAGACTCCTTTAGTACCCAATCTTCTGCAGTGAAAAAATGAATATTATTGAACAATTATGTGCAAATCAACCCAGGTTTAGGATTTACCTGCTTTTCTTGCTTCCTTAGCGACTTGCTCATCCAAGCCAGACAACACTCCTGTACCAAGAAGTTGGGCATATAAACTCTGTTCCACTTCCACTTTCCCAACAATCTTTATCTTCGAAGTTCTTTCATGTCCAAGCTTGTCTACAATGGATCTAACAATATCAACAAACCAAAAGAAATGCAAACATGTTGTAAATATACCCAAAAATAGATGCAGAATTGAAACTAATTGGCAGAAGGCTCAAGGATGTATACATTCACTCTACTCAGTATGGGAGAATGGCATGTTCAATTGAGGCTGTCAAGGAACCTATTAAACTACCCTTTTCAGATGTCATAAATGAGGCATTAAATTAGGCAAGTCTTGACTGAATGAGATGTACTCAAGTCTTGACTTGCTCAAACTTATGACGTAAAGATAAATGTGAATCATTAAAACTAATTCATTATTCAGAGCAGCAAAGAAATATAATCAATGTCAGAGAGGATGGACATTGAAATGCTTATATTTCGTTATGAATTTTTGTAAATAAATTTTCTCTGACGTGTTGGGCTGCCAGCAAGTAGCTCCCTTGGGGGACAAGATCAAGTCTCTCATGGAGTCAATTTAGTGCCTGTTTGATTTGGCTTTTGGAAGCCAGCGTTCAGCGGTTGAACACCCAACCGCTGACACAGGGCATTTGGTAAAAAAATAATAAATAAAAGCTAGCGGTTGGAAATTTGAAATTATAACACGGCATTTAAATCAAAAGCTAGAATTTGTAGTTTTTGAACTCAAAAGCTAGCTTTTGTCAAAAAATGTCATTAAATTTAAAATAATTACAAAAATACTTGCTACTAAATAACAAATATATACATCATTATTTTGATTATTAAATATTTTAATAACTACATGCATTCACATTATTAAATACGAATTAATTAAAATGTGTAGTTATTTTTATTAATATATTTTATGTGTAATATTAAATTATTAATTGCATATACTTAAAATTCATCATAATATATAAAATAATGTTCTTATTTGTCATGCTATAATCTAACTCTAATTTCAATCGCTGAATCACCAAATACTCTACAATTATTTGCAACCGTTGACCGCCACCGCTAAACCAAACAGGCCCTTAGTCCCTTCAAAACCAAATTACTGAGTTTTCTTCTGAGGCACAAAAGAGAATTCTGAAACTTGAAGCTAACCTTGTGACGACATATGATCTTGGGATTGTTGGCATCCTCATCAAGTCTATCACCACCAGAGTTTTGCATCCCCAGAGAGATGCACACTAGTAAGGGTCACCTTCTCCATATTTGGCAGACAAGCAAAAGTGAAGTGTTGCTCCATATCTGACAAAAAAATTTCCAATTCCTAGGGAGTCTTTAGACCTACTAAAAGCTTTAGGCTTAAGCACTTTCAACTTCGCAGGAACCTTGCTAGCCACATGACCATCTACACAACCTTCTTCATCACCACAAGGTCAGGTTCAATTTTCAAAATTCTCGTGTGCCTTTAAAGACAACTTAGAAATTTGGTGTTGAAGGGACTGAATTGACTCCGTGAGAGTCTTTATCTTGTCCCTAAAGGACTATTCTCCATCTACATCTACGAGATTGATGATAGCTTCAAGCCTAGCAACCTTTTCTCGCACAGCTTCAACAGCCAAGCCACCAAAATCCGCAAGAACAACATTGAGCAGTACTGTAATACCAATTGTCACAAGGATAACACTTCACCAGTAGAGGTTCAGCCTAGTTATGGCACTAAGCAACCCTCATTTAGTCTCAAATTAACACAACTAGAATAACAAGAGAAAACTCTCATCCTTAATTAATTTATCCACAAAAGTACGAAGGAAATTAGCCCAAGGATAGACTACCAATCTCCAACTTTGATTGCCTACAAATGAACCAAACCTTCCTTATATGGGCTAACAAGCATAGCCAAAGGATTATGCAGTTGACACCACCAACTGCCTAGGGTATGCTGGCACAGTCCTGCATTGTCAGACGTATAGGTATGGTAACAACTAGGACAGTGACTGGCAGGATATCGAATAACAGGTTTAGAAACAGTATTGGAATTGGGAATTGGGCATCAGAAATGAATTGAATCGGACTGAATTGCTCGCCAATGCCTGAATTTTTTCAAACCACTAGCAAATGACTCAAATCAACATAGAATCATAAAAGTCATTAATTTTATAGTATATTATGTCAATAAACAATTGAACACCCATACGTATTTGATTATTAGAATTTAAACTCTTAATATCCTCCTATATAATAAGATATGTACTGAAAATATTTATTATTTTATCAACATAACTAGATATAGATTAAAAAAAAAACTTAATTAGAAGGAAATTAAACTTCATTAAATGTAAAATTTGGATATTTCTAATGTTGATTTAATAATAGGTATTAGGAAATTTATTGAAGTTTAGAAAAAGAAAATGTCTTGTTATTATCAAAAATAAAATGGAAAATGATAGGGTTGCCAAGTGGCAGAAATTTAGCGGATTAAAGGTAGTTATTAGCAATACCAAACTAAAGGCAAAGAGGCCTGCAGCCAGTCAGATGTGTGTGTGTGTGTACACTAATAAAAACAAGAAAATTCCCAAAAAAACCTCAAGACTCAAAGCCACCACTCATAGGCGCACAAAATATCACATAATTAAATGCGGAAAATTAGGGTTGTTTCTATAAATCCCTGCAACTTGTACCACTCCTCTACCTACCTACCTTCCTTCCAATCAAACTCAAAACCACCAAAATTAAAAGAAACAAAATATAGAGAGAACCGAAAGAACATAGAAAGAGAGAAAAATGAAAGGGTGCAAGTTCTGTGGAGGCGCAGCCAGAATGTATTGTGAATTGGACCAAGCTAGCTTGTGTTGGGACTATGATGAAAAGGTCCACTGGCTAAAAATTGTAAAAGCCTTCTTTGTCCAGTCTGTCAGTCTCCGACACTGTGGAAAGCCTCCAGTCCTAAGCTTGAATATATATATAAATGCAAAAAACATTTTTTTTTACCTTGCTACCATGTAAAAAAAAAAAAAATTGCTACTATGTGCCGTACCATTTCAAATCATCCCCAGACTGCTTTCATCACGACCACATTTGAAATGAATCGTACGTACCAGTGCCAATTCATTGTGATATTTGATTTGCACCTAGTGTATCAGTCAAGGTAATCAAAAGCGAGAGGCGCACTCAAGGCGATAGATCCTTTCATCGCCTAAGGCGCAAGGCGCAAAAAAAGCGCTCGCACGAGCGAAGCAAGGCGCAAATTTTTAAAAGAATCCAATAATATATTAAAACTGCTAAAACATTAATAGAATACATATATAAACAAATAAGCATATTGTTTAGAACAAAACAAAATATTGTTACCATTTTTTATTGTTTGAATTGAGAAGAGAAAAAATGACATACATACAATAGAAGAATAGACAAAAAAAAAAAAAATAGGGAAAAAAAAGTACAACATAAATTCTGCAATATATAAAGAGAGACTAGAGATGGACAAGGAGGGAGAGAGTAGAGAGTAGAGACACAAGGGACTTAAACAACTGTGAATCCATGGAAGGATTAAAATAAACGGAAGAGAAATAAACTAAAAATCAGGGGAAGGAGTAAAATTAAAGAAAAAGAAATAATTGAAGACAGTAAAAAAATAATAAAAGGCAAGACAAGGACAATACACTCTTAACAGAGTAAGTTTTGAAGAAAGCGTAAGAAACAATACTGCTTGTCTCTAGTGGTGCAGGAAGTTTTGTTTGAATAAACTGCTAATTGCTCTAGGAGTCTAAATTCTTTGAGTATTTAAGTTAAAAAAGAAGTGTAAAAGATGTGCAAGAAACTACCCTAGAAAGCATTTATAATAATATCAGTGTTTCAAGTGAAATAAATAACTTCTGAGATTTATTTTAGACAGGCGCGTGCCTTATGCGCCTCTTGCCTCCCACAAGGGGCTCGCCTAAACGCAGTAAGCGAGCGCCTCATTAAACAAGCCTTGCCTTGGTGATTTAAAAGCGCTCACTCTTATCCTCACCTCGCCTTAGCGCCTAGGCGTGCGCCTTTAACTACACTGGTATCAATGTTTATCAGATCACTTCCCTGTTAATCTGTTATGTATCATATCGTCTAATATTTAAAACCCAGGTGACTAGCCTTGGCATAACTGCTTCCCCTATGATGCAACCAACTTGCTAAGCTTGATAACTAACTAACCTTAGCCACTAGCAATTGCCACTTTGCTACCAACCAAACCGCTGGAAAAACTCTTGGTACTTGCTGGCAGCCCATCACTTGCCCATAAGCCTGCCCACATAACCAACTACTAGGGACTCTCATCAAACTTAGCAAATTACCCATGCAGGTATGCACAACCAATGGCTACCATTGGTGCAAGGTGCCACCACTTGCTACCATTCTCATACTCATAGGGACTTAAAGGTCTAACAATTGTGATGTAGATCTGTCTTGTGGTTGTGATGTACGAGATTTTTTGTACAATGTGATGTGCTCAAGTTTCTAATTGACGGAAAAAATTGATGGGAAGAAAAGAATAAGAAGTCTAGTAATAATGCCTATGTAAACATCTCAATAGTAGATGTCATTAATAATTAAAGTACCTCTTACATTTCAGCATACTATAAATATCTTAAAAATTAGACAATACCTGGCAATATTTTCCTCACTTTTACTATAGGCTATTAGAACGACCATAGGTATTCCTTCTTTAACCGCATCATCAATAAAACTGCAAATAAAAATTGTCAAAAGTAAATTTAAAATGCTCGTGCTAGGGAATTTAAAAAGGATACAGTCATTGAACAACATCTTCAATTTATATATAATGAATCAGATATTGGCATAAAAAAGTTATAAAACCTGAAATACCTAGTTCATTCGATGAGTGCTTTCTTTTTAACCCTTTCCTTCTTCAACAATGATTAGTGTAGATCCTTGCCACATATTCCTCATACTAAGAAGGTTGTAGATTTTGAAACCCAATTTTGTATAAAAATTGAAACCTTTATTTATGTATTAATAGTTTGTTTATTTATTATGGATAAAAGAAGTATTTCATTTCCAAAAAGAAACTTAAAATGGGCAGCCAAATATTCTATAAAACAATTTTAATACAAATCTTCAATACTCTAATTTTCTTGAATAATATAAGCTTTTTGGTGACAGTGGTAGGTTGAGTAAGCTCTTATAAATAATTATATATTCCAATTCTAGTTATAATTTAATTAATAAAAAAATTAGATTTCTATGTTGAATATTTCAAATTCAATTGTCTATGATACAAATAATTAGGAGAGTTCAACTCATAGAAAACCAGTGGAAAGCCTATCTTAGATTATTATGGATTCACAATTTATTTTGCTAGTTTATTTTGCTAGCATAACCTTTTTCAAATGCTAGAATTTTATAATTTATCATTTATAGATGTATCACATTTATCACTTATGCCCAATAAAATAATAACTAGAGCATCCCTGCACTTTATATTCCTTAATTGCCTCCATCCTTTATATTATACACACTCCAATTTGATAAATTACCATCCATATAGATAAAGAACTTGTATTAAAGACATCACATACCATATAACATTTTTAGATTATCTAGAAATACGAGGCATGGACCAAAAACATCTAGATTGTACTTGAGTTGCAAACTCAAAGCATTCTATGAAAACAAAAACCTTTAAAAAAGAGTCATTTGTTGCATGAAATTGATCAACACTCCCAAAGAACGCAACTAATGATATGATTGCATTCATTAGAAGAATTGACATAGTTACCACAATTACCATGGAATAGAATCATCAAAGAGACTCATAATAAATGTAGGCATCAAATTTGCAGAGATAGTTGATAAAGAGAACATTGATGGCACAGTTCATGGCCTACTTATATTCAATTAGGGATGAGACAACTCACTCTTCAGCTCCAGGACGTAAAGGTGAACTTTTTGACATCAGAAATTCGTCCATTGCATTTTTCTAGCAACAACCAATAATTGCTGAGACACTCATAATACATGCTAAACAAGTACAGTTACAAAAGGAAAATATGAAAAATAGTATAATTACTAACTTCATGCTCCTAAACACTAACATAAACATGTAGTTATGCATATGCATGAAGTCATAAGTATCATGGGAAAAAGTGATAGCACTTTGAAGAATAAGATGAGACCAACCTAAAAACAACAGCTACAACCCCTCCCCCACTCCCAAAGGGAGAAAGACAAAGAGGGGGAGAAGAGAGAGGGAGAGACCATACTTTCTTTTATTCTTTCTTTTGGAGAGGAGAGGATGACTCAAGTTTCCTTCCTGAAACTTGTAACATTACACTTTGGATGCCACCTTTAACCAGTTGCTGACCATTTAAAATGAAATAATAGAATTGCTATTGAATGCTCTCTATAATTCCAAGAGTGCAACACCTTCTTCCTCATATTCAAATTAGCACATGCCATAAAAGTGCTATATAAATCTCCTTTAACAGGGGGATAATCTTATCTTTACTTTTCCATCAAATAATAATTAAAAGAACTTGATGCAGCGAAAAATTTAGGGCAATTAGATCTCAACAATTAGGGCTAGAATTGAATAGTAATTGTGCTTAGAACATGAAAATAATTAGGGTTTAAAGAAAACATCTAATCTGAATTGAAAATAATGAGAATACAATACTATTTGTCTAATAGAGACTTATTTATACTAATTAGGATAAATCCTAATCCTAGACTGAAAAGGAACCTAAACTAATTAAAAGACTTATTTAACAAGAAACCTAAATAAACAAGGAAAAGAAACCTAAAACAAATTGAAGTAATAAACCAAACAAATAAGGAAAACTAATCCAAAACCAAAATGAGTAAGGAAAACTAAAATTCTCCTTGAATTCTCCTGCATCAATCTTCCCTGGTTGGAAAAAACTCGACCTTGAGTTTTGTAGTGCCAAAGAATCAACAATTGGAGTTGAAAAAGATGTACCAACTCCTTGAACTCCTCCATTAGTTGCTGAATTTCAGTGGTATATTGAGTGGATTTCATAATCTGGTCACTTTCCACTAATTTGTTTACTAAAACATGCATGACACCCATTGCACTACTCTCGGCTTCAAACATTTCAGCAGACAAATACCCATTGATTTTGCTACTTGTAGAGCTCCCACTTACCAACTGTTTTGCCTCTTCCTTAGGAGGATACAAAGTGTACCTCTTGTTGTCCTTGTAGAAAGAATAAGTATTAGGCTTTGCTTTATGATCCATGGTAAACAACCAAGGTCTTCCAACAAGAATATGCCCTACATCTATTGGCACAATATCACATAAAGCTTCATCTTCCAAGTTGATTGTCGTTGTCATCGCTCTTTGCACCACCAAGGACTCACCATATGCTGGATGAACATTAAGTTCCTCTATCTCCTCATTATAGTCATCAAATATTGGTTCTAATTCTTCACCTTCCTCTATATCCTAATTATATTCATCAAAAACTGATACTAATTCTTCGAAATAATTTTCCAAATAATCAACCGGCCTTCCAATCCACCTCGTGCCACTTGGTTTGCAGGACCAGTTTCATGAAAAGGGTTCACGTCCTCAACTTCTTCTTCATCATCCTCAAGATTTTCTAGAATCTCGAGTTGTTTGTGGTCGCCTTCCGGATTCTCCATTTGGGCTTCCAAAGGTTCCTAATTCTGCAAGGCTTGTACAGCCCAGGTCAAGTCCTCAATCATCATTCACATCTCAGCCAACTCTGTTTGTTGGGGCTGATTGCCTCTACCTCGGCCAACCATTGAAAATATTTCAGGTTTGAAAAAATTTCAGATTTCAAGCTCTAATACCACTTGATGCAACGGAAAGGTTTAGGGCAATTAGATCTCAACAATTAGGATAGTAATTATGGTTAGAACAAGAAAATAATTAGGGTTTAAAGAAAACCTCTAATCTAATTTAAAATCTGAATTGAAAATAATAAGAATACAATACTATTTGTCTAATAGACTTATTTATACTAATTAAGATAAATCCTAATCCTAGACTGAAAAGGAACCTAAACTAATTAAAAAACTTATTTAACAAGAAACCTAAATAAACAAGGAAAATAAACCTAAAACAAATTTAAGTAATAAAAACCAAACAAATAAGGAAAACTAATCCAAAACCAAACTGAGTTAGGAAAACTAATATTCTTCTTGAATGCTCCTGCATCAAGATTTCAGAAAAATAATCCATTTTATTATGGGCATTTGTAATAGCCTATCAATCAAATTACATGATATGATATTTCTTTCCTCGCAGCATATTCCAATATTTTTAATGCATTTGATCAAGTTATTATCAAATTCAATAAACTGCAATTAATAATCGTTTAAGAAACTATATAATCATTCATTGCAAAGAACCTCAAATTTTAAAACACTATCTTATTACACACCAAAAAGAAGTTATAATCATTATAAACACCTTGATCCATATGCTTTATTACATAATTTCCTTCGGCATAGCCATGAAATTAAAATATTTAGAGGGCCGTTTTGGCATTTCCTCATAATGAATCATTGATATTTTATTGTTGGTGGTAAACTTTTTATTATTAAATCCCACATTGACTCCATTATGATGATGTTGATGCCATGTCACACTTTATAGATAAATAAAGATTTGAAGTTATTTGAATATGATGAAGTTTGAGGTGAGACAGAGTTGAGAGTATGTTGGTTTGATGATTGGAGATTTAGAGCTGGCAAAGAATGATACATTAATTTTTTTAATAAAGTAGCAGAACTCAAAAGGAATATTTACTTCCTTTCTTCTTTTACACCATTGTCCAATCTCTCATACCGAAAGCAGATTTTTGGGCCGAGTCCTGCTACTTTATTTTTTTCAATTGAGTTCTAATACTTTCAAAAGTGTGCATTGTCAGTCCTAGTTCAAGAATAAGAACTACTAGACTTGACGAAGCACCCGACATGGAAAGGGACTTTCAACCTTAATATGGATGCCATGTTGCTTCATGTAAGCTCCGACTCATACCTTTTTCTATATCCTTTTGGCTTCTACCAAAGAAGGCTTTTTCTTTCTTTTTTTTTTATTTAATTTGTCTCTCCTTGTTCTTGTTCTTGTTGTAGAGGCCCTAGTTGCTAATCAACTCCAAGCACCAACACATTCAACACCACCTCCAAAACCACCATCATTCTCTTTGAAATCTAAAATATACCATATCCCCCCAACTCATTCAATCCCTTTCCTTCCTCAAAGGCATCTCCACCCTCATTTGCATCATCTTGCAAGATCTCATTCCTTAACGGTTCCAAACCTTATCTCAACCCAACAGCATGGCTACTTTTTAACAATAGATTTCACTATTCATATACCTTGACCCCAAACATATCAAGCAACATCAAGGTATTGAAGGTTTGGCAATGGAAATTAATATTTTTAAAAAAATAAGAAGAAGAGGAAGAAGAAGAAGCCGAACAAGAAATGCTACCAAAAATGCAAGGTTAATAATAGTGGAAAATGGTTATTGATCTTATTGAGTTGAAGTGTTATTGTAATTTAGGATTTTCTACAGAAGAAGAGCAGAGGAAGGGAATAGGAAAAAATAAATCAAAATGGAATTGTTTTTTTAGAGAGTTCTGACATGGAAGGGCTCCAGACATTTGACATGGGTGCCACATCAACTCCAGCAGCTCCCTTGGCTGAAATAAAACTGATGACGCACACATTAAGAGGTCTGTTTGGATTATAGAGTTGGAAATGAAACTCAAAATCGTAATTCCAATTCTAATTCCATTGAAATTACACTTCTAATGTTTGGATGGCATACATAATTTATAGTTTAAAGTTACAATTTTCAATATAATTCTAATTTTATTATTTGAATATATGAAATTCTCAATAATATAAAAAAATACAATGTGCTAATTTAATTATCATAAATAATTACACTTAAATATAAGACTAAACAAAATTAAATTTATAGATCACCCCAAACTAATAGCCAACTAAAGCCAAAATTAAATTAGAATAAAAAGGATCCTAAAAAAGGAAAAAAATTAAGAAAGAAGAGAGATATATAAAAAAAAGTGGCACTCTACAGTAAAGGTGGGCCTTAGTATGCTCAGCATAGCAATTCACAGGCCCTACCCTCTGAATGGTAAAAGGCACATTACTTACATTTCATTTCCTTGGTTGTAACATGGAATTGTAATGTCATTTCAATGGCAAAGCCAAACAGCAGAATTGGAATTCATGGGCCCAATTCCAATTCCAACCTGATCAATGTTGTGAGCTAAACAAAGGTTAAATAATATCAATTGAAAAGGAAAAAGTTTAGTACTTAATTACAAAATCCCTAAAATTATTAGGACTTCCAGAGATGTTGTCCGTAGGTTCAATGAGTGAAAGTCAAGTATGAAATTCTAAGTTGCCCAGTTCCCTATGTTAAAACATTTGCACAATGTATTTATGTCATAGTTATTAAAGGTGCAAGGTGCATCAAGGCAGAAAACTGTCCTAGTGCCCAAGCGCATCTAGGCACAAAGGGGTCCTAAATCATAAAGCACCAGGTGCAGGAGCACACCTGAGCAGCACAAGGCACACAATATAAAAGAAGACACCTAATAGCATAAGACAAGTATTCATAAAAAACAAAATTCTAGCACCTATGAATTTGAAATCCAAATAAAAATAAAAGTAAGGATGTTAAAGAGTCTTAAACTACAATAATATATTCCACTAAATTGGAATCATCTATAAAAACAAGAATTGAGTTGGGAAATAATTGGAATTGAAGAATGTGTTTTTAAGGTTTCAAGATTGGCCATAGGAGGATGGTCAGAAATTTAGCAAAACTAAGAACACAAAAAATAAAAGAAAGCACAAATTGTGATTAAACTGATGTACATGTATTTACATAGATACAAGAGGGTCTATATAGTGCACATATATGGTAATCATCTTAAGATTTGGGAGATGATTAGGGACATGTTTCACCACCACAATCAATTGGTTGACTAGAAGATTGTATATTGTTCGTGTATGGTAATCATCACAAGATTTGGGGTATGTTTCCCCAATCAATAATTTGAGCTTGGGATATGATTTGTTGCTCTAGTCAATTGGCTGACTAAGGGAACATTGAATTATGCATAAATATTGTAATCATCCTCATATTTGAGACATGATTTGCTCCAATCAATAGGTTGACTAGAAGAAGATTCAATTCTACGCAAATATGGTAGCCATAATAAATTTGCGAAAGCAGTGGAGACTTGATTTGCTATTTTCCCTTTTGTTTTTTTCCTTTAAAGTAAAAAGTAGCATAGGTGCATACCTTGCACCTTTTTCCTGAGGCATGCCTCAGTATCAGTAACATCACATGCCTTTTATTGTTTTTTGGTTCAAAGGGCTGCACCCCTTGCACCTTGCACCTAAGGCGCACCTTAACAACTATGATTTGAATCAAAGCTGTAAACATCAACATAAGTTCAAGATTTCAGTTTAAGTTCCAATTTAATATCAAACATTTTAAAGTCAATAACTAACTAGAAGCAGCCCCGCTATTCCCCTCTACCCCAGACAACAAAAAGATAAAATAGAAGTACAACACCAAATAAATCTCATACTAATAGGAAACACGAGTTAATTAAGTGAGAACAAAACTAAAGACAATGCTGAAAATAACTAAGATTACAAATTCTCCTTTTTATTTTATTTTTTTTAGCAATTTGTATAACCTTTCTTCTTTTCACATTGTATAGTTAAAAGATCAAACTATTGACATTTAAACTCAAACATCTAACTAGTTATGTCTTTCTTATAACATTAATCGACCACCACAAATGTACCAACATGAGGTGATAAATTATCAAGCCAAGTGAATGAATTTCATTAGCATTATGCCACTTATAAAAATAATACCTTTTCTTGGAAAACATTTTTTATGAATGTGCCTTTCTCGCTTGTGGGCAATGAAGTGGGCCAACCAATCTGCAAGAGGATAATGGGAATAAAATATACCAAACAAATTACATGACAGACATAATTTGCATAAAAAACTCACCCTATTAAAATATAAAATCAGCATCCTTTCCTCATCACCAGAACTCTTCCTGGAAAGAAGAGAGGTATAACTTGCACAGTAGAAATAGAACTTAAGCACAAATGCAACTGAAATACTTCTCTTGCTCAAATGACAATTTGTATCAGTCCCAACTAATGTTGAAGAATAGATATACTCAATAAAATGTCATAATTGTGATCCATATGACAAAACTGCCCAAGCATTGTATTTGTAACCAAACCAAGTGAAGATGAAGTACACAATTGTTTGCAAACCAACTCAATTATAAGACTTAGAAAGCAATTACTCTACTGCATGATGAGAATTTCATATCAAATTACAGCTCATAGACAAAAACAAATTGAATGATTCCACACCTTACGAGGTCTAGATAGATAGGTTCAGTCCAATTCGCGCAATCAAGTCCAAGCTTCTTAAATGCTGATAGGATCAAGAAAGAAAAGTTGTGAGTTAAACTCATAAAATCATATATCTCAAATAATTAGATAACAGTGCCATAGAAACATCAGCCATTGGCATATAATTAAAAAATCTCCGCACCAACATTAAATGCTTGTCGATTTCCTAAGCGATATGCATCCATTAGGACACTACAAGGAAAAGAAAGCAAAAGAGTTAATCTGCAAGCAAATAAACACAAATAAAGAACCCTAGAGTTATCTACATTATTCAAGAGATAAAAACTAGGAGAAAGAAAGAATTAATAATGCTTCTAAGAATTAATAATGCTTCTAAGTATCTCCACATTTACAATGGTCAACATATTCTTTTATTTTTTTATGGTGCCCTTTTCTTTCCATAGTGAATAGTGTGCAATAATCAGTAAATCCACAAAATGGGCATAACAGAGATGCTAAGATAAATAGGTGGAAATTCTATAAATGACCAATATTTAAGGAATGAATGCACTCATAAAAAGCAGAAAGGCCACATATTGAGAATAAATTGGAGGAGCAACTAAGATGGTTTTTCATTGTCAAGCATAAACAGGCAATGCCTGAGTATGGACTATGGAAGATTGAGCACATCCAAGGACAACAAGGGGAATTGATTGTTAAGGATATAAGTATGTGGGAAATCTCACACAGAGTAAATATAAAGATGTTGAATGGGCTTATATAGAATTGGCTCTCCAACCTCGATAGCTAGCTTTTGAGGTACGGCTCTCCCAAGCCTATATAAGCTTGCAACATTATAATAATATTGATGTGAAAGAGTAACCATAAACGAAGTAGAATGAAGGAAAAGGATCCAAATGGCTGACCCCAAGTATCTTAGGATACAACACAAGTTGAATTGAGCTGTTTATTCATTACAACAATAATTGATGTTATATAAATTATAACATCTAATACAAAATTATCAAATCTCATACGCATCTCACGAACAAAAACCAACCAAAAAAATGTTAATAACAAAGCAATTATGAAACTAACAGAATATCAGTAGGGAATACTACAAACACGGAACTTCAAACCAACAAAAGAAAAAAAAAAAAAAAAAAAAAAAGAGTAATACCCATCAACTTCGAGAAGAACAGCAAGTTCTGGAGATGGATTTTGGATGCTGGAACTGGAGGGGGGCAAGCAAAATGGGGTGAATCCATTCTTTTGCAGGTATTTCGCCGGAAAATTGTATTTTCGAGGGGAAATATTGGAGGAAAAAGAAAAGAAATTGTTTCTATTTCTGGGTGGAGTTTTATTGTAGCATTTGTTATTGTTGGTTATGGTGGTTGAGAAACGAAACGAATAAAGAATTGAACAAGAACATGTTTCCATGGCTATTGTCAAAAGCTTCTAGGGTTCTCTCAGTGTTTCGAGTGGCTACTGAAACCTATCGCCTAATTAAAAAAAAATAAATGAACTTTATCCATTTTTCTTTTAAATTAATTTTTAGCCATTTTTATTTCGTTATACATGATATGAAAAAAATAAAAATAATGAAATCCTTCGAGTTATTGTACGACTTTGAGATTCATAATTTGGTGTTTTTTATTTGAATATTTATCCTATCTATATAAATAGTTATTTCTTCATTGTTTCTATCTCTATAATTTTGTACACATGTAAATAAGCGTTACAAAAAAAAATATATACATCAAAAATTATTCGCCTTTCAATTCTTATTTTATTCTCTTTTCTCTATTCTCTATAATTTTTTTTTTTTTTCTCACGTTATCAGCAATTTGTATCAACTCGTGAAACTGAGGATATACATGACTAAAGCTTGATTGGACAGCTTATATTAATTGCGAATATTACTTAATACAAATAAGGTATACTAATGCCAAATATTTCCCGTTAATGTCGAGAAACACATGATATTTAAACGTAGTTGATATAAACTCGTGAACTAATTTTTCATGATCTGTTGCTTCCATCCACAAAGGTATATATTTGTATCAACTCGTGAATTGCTTTCATGATATATAGTTATTATTGTAATAATAATTTTATTTTTTTTTATGAAGATATTATTATTTAATGTTATTTAATTTTAATTAAGTAGACATAGTTTTTAAATAACTTGTATTTTAAAATTTCTGTAAAATTAAATAAATAAATATGATTCCTGAAAAACTAGTATTATCTATAATTTTTGAAAAACTAGTTAAATAAATAAATAAGTATCCTAAATTCTTGAAAATCTAGTATCTCAATTCATTAAAGAATTAATATCTTATATTCATGAAGAACTAAATATATTGTCTATAAGTTTTTAAAAGACTGATTTATTATGATACTAATTGACATATTACTTATTTTTGTATAGACAATATCAAATCTGACAAAACTCGAATTTGTGGCTCTCGACATAACGGGTAAGAATTATTTGTTATGCATACTAGATGCTGAAATACATTTGGATGCTATGGGTCTTGGAAACACAATAAAAAATGGGAATCAAGAATCTCTACAAAATCGCGTCAAGATAATGATTTTCCTTTGTTATCATCTTCATGAAGGACTGAAACTTAAATATTTGACAGTTAAAAATCCATTAGTCCTTTGGAATAGTTTGAAAGAAAGATATGACCATCATAAATCGGTCATCCTTCCAAATAATCGTTATGAATGGATGCATTTACGATTGCAAGATTTTAAAACTGTAAATGAATATAATTCTGCAGTTTTCAGAATTGTTCTAAATTGAAATTATGTGGAAAAAATATTACTGAACATGATATGTTAGAAAAGACATATACTACTTTTCATGCCTCGAATATGCTCCTGCAGCAGCAATATCGAGAAAAATGTTTTAAGAAATATTCTGAATTAATTTCATATCTTATTGTTGTGGAGCAAAATAATGAGCTTTATTGAAAAATCATGAAACTCGTCCAACTGGTTCTACTCCATTCCCTAAAGTGAATGAAACAACATATAATAATGTTGGGCGTGAACAAGGAAGAGGTCAAAGACATAATCGTTGTCGAGGTTATGGCCAAAATTATATTATAACAATCGTGGTGGTTATAGAAATAATAATGCATCTTCCACCAGAAGTGGAAGAATCATGAAGAGAAAGAGAATAATGGATCAAAACAAAATACAGAAAATCAATGCTATCGATATGGCATGAAAGGGCATTGGTCTCGTACCTGTTATATACCAAAGCATTGCTATCAAGAGTCCTTGAAAAAGAAAGGCAAAAATATATAAGCAAATTTAGCAGAAAATGATGATGTTTTTGGTGATGACTTTATTGATGTCACACATTTAGATGTATTGGATTTTTTTGAGAATCCTGAAGGAAAAATTGATCATTTGATTGGCGATGGCAATGTAAATGTCTAAAATTATGTGTTTCCTTTAATTCCTTAGTTTGGTTTATATTTTTCGATTTAAACACTAGTGTAAAATGTTAGTGATTTTATTTGTTTTTAAATATTTTCGGATTGATTTTAATCAATGATTTATATTGAGTTATTATTTTGTTTCTTACAAATATGTTTTATTTTTATAAAAATATTATGGATCCTACTCAATCATTAGTAGGATTAAAAACAAATGACGCAGATTTATATCTTGCAGATAATGTAACCACACACACCATATTAAAAGATAAGAAACATTTTTCTCATCTAACAATGGGAGAAACTTATGTTAATACAATATCTGGTAGTAAAAAAATAATTGAAGGTTCCGAAAGAGCTAATATATTACTTCATAGAGGGACATATTTCTTTATTAAAAATGCATTATTCTCTCCCAAATCTCACAAAAATTTATTGAGTTTTAAATATATTCACCGAAATGGATATTATGTTGAGACAAAAAAATATGGGAAATATAGAATATCTCTATATTACAACCTTCGTAATTGACAAGAAATGTGTATTGGAGAAATTACATGCTTTCTTTTCTGACTTATATTACACATATATACGTATAATTGAAACAAATGTGGTAGTAAACCAGAAGTTTACATACCCAAATATTTTTCTTATTTGGCATGATCGACTAGGTCATCCTGGATCAACAATGATGCGAAAAATCATTGAGAGCTCATATGGCCATCCATTGAAGAACTAGAAGATTCTTCAATCTAATGAATTTTTGTGTTCAGCTTACTTTCAAGGAAAGTTAATTATTAGATCATCACCACGCAAAATTCAAAATGAATCGCCTCCATTTCTGGAACGTATACAAGGTGATATTTGTGGGCCAATTCATCCACCATGTGGACCATTTAAATATTTAATGGTGTTAATAGATGCATCAACAAGATGGTCACATGTATGTTTATTATCAACTCAAAATCTTGCATTTGCTAGATTACTTGCTCAAATAATTCGATTAAGAGTACAGTTTCCAGATTATGCTATTAAGACAATTCGTCTTGATAATGCTGGTGAATTTACATCAAAGGCATTTAATGATTATTGCATGTCAATTGAAATAACAGTTGAGCATCCTGTAGCTCATGTTTATACTTAAAATGGTCTAGGAGAATCTTTTATTAAACGTCTTCAATTAATAGTTAGACCATTGCTTATGAAAACAAACCTCCTAATTTCTGCTTGGGGACATGCAATTTTACATGCAGCAACTCTTATACACATCAGGCCAACTAGTTATCATAAATTTTCACCATTACAATTGGTTTCTGGCTAGAAGCCAAATATGTCCCATTTGAGAATTTTTGGATGTGTTATTTATGTCCCCATTGCCCTCCCACATCACACAAAAATGGGACCTCAGAGGAGATTAGGAATATATATTGGATATGAATCCCCTTCTATAATTAAGTATCTTGAACCATTAACGGGAGATTTTTTACTGCGAGATTTAATGATTGTCATTTTAATGAGGCTATGTTTTCTAAATTGGAGGGGGGGGGGGGGGGGGGGGAGAAAACAAGCAATTA
>CATKHJ010469653.1:0-25210 GCA_949750685.1 Vernicia montana
GTAGACTACAATTTCTTTTTTTCCTTTTATTTTTTGGATCATCAAAAAAATCAAATGAGATGTACAATAGGGGCAGCTCTCCCCTTCCATAAACTCACTGCTCTATTAGCCAGAATTCAAACTGAGAACTTGGGAGGCTGCAAAATTAGCAAACCAGAGTCCTCCTATTGATTTTCTTATGTACAAAATTAGCTGAAAGCTGGTGAGCTATTGGGTATATTATTCACCAATTGCCTGCCCTTAATCACTCACAATTAACAAAGCAAAGCAAGACTAAAGATTCCCTTATTCATTGTTTTTTTTTTTTTTTTCCCTTTCCTTTTCCCTAAACAGCAAAAAAAACAAACAAAAGGATCCTTATTTGCCACCCTCAAAAGGGACCTGAGACTAAATTTATTGAAATTCTCAGGTTTTGAAATTCTGAATCAAAATTAAAAGAAAAATAAAACCCTTTCTTTTAATTTTGTTTCTTCTAAGTCATATGTGGATGGATCATCTTAGGTGGTTTCTTGACAGTTTCATCTTCTTCACCATCAAAGAATCTACTCCAGAACCAATGCTGCTTCCAAACTCTATCAACCATGTCATCAATGGCAACACCTTTAGTTTCAGGAACGAAAAAGAAAGCAAATAACATCATTGTCACAATCCAAGCAGCAAAGAAGAAGAAAATTCCAGCTCGCATTTTGCATAGCATTGACAAGAAAGCTTGTGCAATGATAAAAGTACAGAGCATATTAGAACTAACAGCAAAAGAATACCCTGCTGTTCTTGTCTCAAGAGGGAAAGTTTCACTTGGAATTAACCAACCCAATGGCCCCCATGACCAAGCAAATCCAGCAACAAACACACAAACCATAATCACCACAATTACTGCTTCTGAACTTGGTAATTCCCCAGTTGTTTTCAAATCCTTCATTAGTATAGCTCCAATTATAATTTGTGTCAAAAGCATTTGTACACAAGATTCAAGTAACAAAATTCTCCTCCCAGCTCTATCCACAGCCACTACTGAAACTATAGTGCAAAGAACATTAACTGTACCTGTTACCACAGATGAAAGCAGAGATGCATCATTACCAAACCCAACTGTCTGAAACAGAACAGGAGCATAGAACATAATTGCATTGATTCCTGTGAATTGCTGGAAAATCTGTAACATAATTGCAATGACTAGTGGTGGTCGGCTTGCTCTTTTCATGAGTTTGCTATATGGGTCAGTTACTTGCTTAGCAATTTCACAAGCATGTACTATAGAATCAAATTCAAGATCCACATTGTCAATTCCCCTGATTTTCTTAAGTACTGCTCTTCCTTCTTCTACTCTGTCGCGTTCAATAAGGCTTGTTGGAGTTTCTACAATGGCTAATGAACCTAAACCAAGCATTAAAGCTGGTATACCAGCAATTCCAAGTGAAATTCTAAATCCATGTGGGTGAACTTCGCCTGTGAAGTAATTGACAACATTGGCAATCAAGATTCCAATTGTTATAAAGAGTTGGAAAGAAATGTTGAGTGCTCCACGAATCTTGGCTGGTGCTAGCTCTGATAGAAACAGGGGCACTGCCTGTGAAAACAGAGGTTTAATTTCATTATTAGTATACAATTTTCAAGAAACAGGGAAAAAAATAAGAAGAAAGTTTCTTACTTGATTGGCAAATCCAACACCGAAGCCAAGGAAAACCCTGCCAATGATTACCATTTCGATATTTACTCCTAAGGCACTTAAAGCAACACCTGCTATGAAGAAAAAAGAAGCAAATTGCATGGTGGGTTTTCTGCCAAAAACAGAGCAGGCTCTTGAAGCCAGAAAGCTGGCAAAAAGAGCAGCAATGTACAAGGAAGATGTGAACAATTGGAGATATTGATTGTCATATTTGCAGTAATTGTTCTCATGTGCATGTTTCTTTCTTTCATAAACTGAAGGAAAGAATTTTTTCAAGAAGTCATCCATGGATGTAACCCCACCTGTAAATTATATTCAAGAAAATAATTAATTACTTATTAATTGCTATCAAATACAAAATAATTATAAAAAGATTATATTATAACATAAAGTACCTGAAACTCCAATGTCATAGCCAAACATTAGGCCACCACAAGCTGCAATTATCACACATATGATAACTGTAAATGTTATTCTTCCTTCATAAGCTGGCGTGTCGCCATGGCTAGCAATTACTACGGCTGGCATGTTTAATTACCTTACTAAATACCTCCAAGAAACTTTTTTTTTTTTTTTTTTTGCAGTACTAGAAGATTACAGAAAGTAATTAAGGGAGGATTAGACGAGAAATAATTAAGATAGAAAGAAAAGTATAGGGAATTAAAGAACAAAACAAAGAAAGCAAAAGGAGTTAAAGAGTGTGATTGCATATTGTGGAAGTAGAGGGGGTTCATATACATAGTGAATTGTCAAAATTAGAAACTTAAAAACAGCGAATACTAGACAGAGCGTATGCTTAGGAGAGCATAGGAATTCTGACCTTGTGCTTTTAATCATTTGACCAAAACCTCTTTTTTTTTTTTTTTTTTTTTTTTTTGTAAGATCTATTTATCAATTTTTTTAGGGAGAATTTCAGCATGGTTTAACAAGTCTCACATTGTAGATTTAGAGAACTAGAGACCATTTGGATTAGTTTAATTGGTACACTAAATGAAAGCTCATATATAGATTCAATACACCTTATTTTTTCCATGTCAAATAAATTGTCATTGAAGTTAAAAAAAATGTCATTAAAAAATATAATTTATAACTAAGTAAACAAAGTAATTAAATATGTGGCATAGAAAATTAAATTTCACTCGTAATTTAATTTCCATTTCTTGTATAATATGTTATGTAATTGAATTGAATTATTTTCATTTGACAGGAAGAAAAAAATTTCAGGGCATGCAGATTACTTATCGTTAGTAAATGTTTGTATAAACTTGCAATAATAGGATAATAAAATATATTGTAGCATTTTCTTTTAATTTTTTTTTATCCCTTTTTACATACTTGCCATGTCCTTAACTCATAGGGTTATAAATATTTTTTTTTTCAGAGTTTTTATTAAATTCATTCATCTCAAGTTAGTAGGTCACTTCTGTGCAAATGACAGCAGGTTTATGTGGAACTTTTCATATGAAAACTATAAACACTTCTACTATATTTCCTTTGAAACAAAAAAAAAATATATTAAGGTCAGGATCGTTTCAACTTTATTACATACATGATGTCCACGCTTATTGAATTTTACCCAATGATAATAAAAAAAAATACAGGTCAAATTTAATTAAAAGTTTATATTATTATTATTATTATGGTAAATTATTATTTAATTCCTAAGATTTAACCTAATTAACTAACTTGTCTCTATTTTTTTTTTAGAAAATAACTAATTAATCCCTTAATTTTGATTCCGTCAGATTATTTAGTCTTTCCGTCTAATTTTTGTACTTTTTTCTATTAAATTTATGAAAAATGACTAAAATGCAATTGTATATATAGTAAATATAATTTTAATTTTATTATTTAAAAATAAAAAATAAAAAAATTTAAATTAATAAAAGTAAATAATATTTATATAATTATATTTAATATAACCAAATGATAAAATTATTTATTATTATAAAATTATTATATATAATAAAAAAATATTTATATTAATAAAATTAAATGATTATTATATAATTTTATAATTTTATTAATTAGAATTTTTTTATTTTTAAATAATAAAATTAAAATTATATTTATTATATATACAAGACATTTTAATTATCTTTTAATAAATTTAACAAAAAAAAGGTTAAAAAATAGATAAAATGACTAAATAATCTGACGGAACCAAAATTAAAAGACTAATTAATTAATTTTTTAAAAAATAAAGACGAATTAATTAATTAAGTCAAACTTTAGAGAATAAATAGTAATTTATTCTTATTATTGGTTTGTACCGCTCTTTATGGACACCAGTGACCATTCCAAGACCTGCCTGCTGTGGATCAATTTAGAATCAAATCTACAATTTCACTACTTAGGCAGTTAATCAACAAACGGACATGTTTTGTGCTCTCAATCAAGAAACCAATTTTCAAACAACTTGGATTACAATTCTCTGGTTTACCGTAATCACATTAATTACAGTGATATTATTCTACTGCATGCATTAAACCAAAGAAACTACTCGTATATCATTTTTCAATAGAAGTACATTTACAACGCACCAGTCACTCTGGCCTTTGAACTCGTAAGCCATTTGTCCATTCTAATAAAACAATTCTATATAGTTTTCTTTTGCCTTCATTTGCATATTTTTTTTCCATATCCATAGAAGTACAAAAATATTACAGGTGTGGTTCATAACCCCTGCATGATAGGGGACAGCAAGTAATGAACAATATCAAACCCTACAGGGCTACAACCTAGGATGATTTATGGAGATGAAAATTTATAAATAATTTGATGTTGTGGGGAAAAAAATAAGAGCGAGCAAAAAGAATTGGTCTTCAAGGATACAATTGGTCAGCAGTATTAGCCAGTAATGCGATCCAAAGAGGAAAGATTAGATGGTAATTTCAACCAGGCACATGATCTTCAACCAGAAGACCTTTGAGAAGTGGGCGCTCCACTACTATATTCCGAGCGAATATCCTTTCATCTAAATGACGAGAACTGCCACCAAACAATAAAAGAGAAGATCAAAAGAAGTTGAAAATATATATACCAATCAATGCAGCACTAAAGCAACATATTTATACAGCATTTACTTTTATAGTACCAGTAGTAAAATCAGCAAGTACTACAGTGCACAAAACACAACTAATGTTGGGTTATCACCATGTCCACACTGAAATTTAACTTGAACAAAAGCATATGTAGTTACTCAAACAATAAGCAGATAAATTGATTTTTATAAAATGAATGCACAAGAAAATAAGGTTAGACATGTCAAAATATTAATAATTTTTTCTATATCAACTTATTTTTTGGTATATTGGAAATTCTTAAAGGGGAGGTGGGTTGCCAATGTTTGAACTCTTGACCCCCTGCACTATTAAATAGACACTTGACCACTAAACTACCAGCCAAACAGCTTTCTATAATATCTTTAACTGGCTACACCAATAACTAACAAGGCATTAAGAAAAAAGCCAAGAATACCTATTAGTGTAGATCACTTAGTATATCCATTTCACGGACAGAAAAAGACTTTTCATGTTGTCTAACAGGCAAACTCCTAATCCTGGCAGCACTGTACATCCATGAATTAAGGGCCTAGTTGACACCAAGGTGCTTGACAGCACCGATGATCCACAAAGATCAGGTGCATTCTAGAAACATGATCATTATTTACATTCATTTGAATTGTGAGGATCCCAAGTAAACAACTTAGTGTGTCTTGAATAAAATTCAGAACTTCTCTGATGCATATAAATTACAGCAAACAGACACCACGAGTAAAGATGCATAGAGACCTTACACTAGTTGATTGGAGCTCCATACTAGCTGAATCCTCATTGTCCTACAATACAAAATATCTGGGGCAATCATTACACAGTCCTGTGAAAATTAAAATGTAGAAATATCTAATGCAATTAACCTACCTCAATAAGCAAGTCCTTTCTGGTAATCAAGCCAATCACACGTGAAGCACGAGGGACAACAAATAAATGTCTCAATCCTAGCTGGCGGAAAAGATTATATACCTATGCCATTGGCAAAATGCATAGTATATCATATAAACTGAGAGATGCACAAACCACATGTGCAGAACAATAAACTCGTAAAAATAAGAAAAAGTCATTCACCTTCGTTAAAGACATATCCTCAGGGACAACATATGGAGAAGGATTCAAAAATGGGGCAAGATCTATGTACATTTCCAGGTCATCTGAACTAAGATGAATATCATCTATAGAAATTCCTCTACTGGAAACAGGTTTCACAAATTCACTGAGATTGTGCCTGAGAGAGAATCCACTATAGAGCAAGTGAATCTCGAAAAATCAAATAACACTAAGAATAACTAATATTCAGCCTCCTATTACCTGATTGTCCTGGAAGCGCCTCTTGGATCCCAGGGCAAAGGACTTTGTTGAAAATCTACCTTAGACTGAAGAAGCACTAGCAAATGACTGCCAAGTAAATTGAAAATTAAAATTAGCTTGTTCAACTAATACAATACATAGCCTCTGCTTCTAACGAATGAAATAATAAAAATCAAAAGTGAATTAAGAGTTCTACCTGCGAAGTACAAGTCCAATTACAAGGGTTTCTCCATTTCTTGTGTGATCAATTACCTATGTGCAGTAAAATATTAGCATATAGTTTAGAAATCCTAAGTATAAACAGAAAAAGACAGACAGAAACAAAGCTTACAGGAAAGCCATTGTGTTTATTGCTCCGTAGAATAGAAACTACATCTGCAACCTTAGCAACGCGAGGAAAGGAGACAACCTTCAAATGATGGAAGATCAAACCAATCAATGAGTTGAAGATGGTGTACAGCACAAAAAACGGAAAAGAACTAAGAAAGCCATGACCAAGCATGGATTGGCTTGAAAGAGTTCAAATTTCAATTGCTCAGGTCAATAGCAATCAGAATATACACACAGAATGTGTTCATGTCACACATTCATGATGGTATCTGAAACAACCACCCTGAGAAAGGCAGACAGAAATGAGAAGCATTTGAATAAAAGTAACCTTCTGATTTCCACAAGCTTCCCTTGCTGTCATTTTTCTCATCTGGTACTTAGGCCTAGATTCTAATAAAGGAATGCCTCTCAATCGGGCCTGTACTTCATATAGACCTTCATTAAAAGCATCGCCAACAGCCTGCAGTGAGGAAAGTTGAGATTAATTTCAGAGCATCGATCAATAAAATACACAAAGCAATTCAAAAGCATACCTTTGATATAAGGAGAACAAGCATGATTAGAGGTAGAAGTTTCAAGTTGTTTGTGATCTCAACCATTATGACACATAATGAGACCGTCATTCGCATAGAGCCGCCAAGGAAAGAAGCAGCACCCAACAAAGCATATCTAAAATCAACAAGGACGCATACAACATACTTCAGAAAGAAGAAAACAGTATCAAGCAATAGTGTCTCATGGCCAGGAGATAAAGGTCTAATAGCCATATTAAGCAAGGAACACTGGGTGATAAATAAAGAAAGGGACAAAATTTAAGACTCAAAATTTGTTAAATGCACCATAAAAAAAAACATGGAAACCAACTTTTTAGTCATTGTTCATTAGCCAGCACAAAAGCAAAGCTTCTGAGAGTGCAAAGAAAATGAGTGCTAATTACCACCAATGAAATACATGTCTTACTGTTGGAAATTTCACAGAACCAAAGCAAGAGACTCACGTTCCCTCCTCAATGTTGGGCTTGTTGTAAAATTTAACAACAAACATGCCGACAAGGCGTCCATATGTTGAGCCTATCATTATTCCAGGAACAAACTGACCAGCGGGAACTGCTGCGCCAAAAGTCACCACAGCTAGGGCATAAAACATGACCTGAAAACATTATAAGGAATTGCACAAATATGATCATAAACCCTCTTTTGTTACTTTATACAACATATTGAAACTGGAGAGAAGTTCAATAACATGATAACTAGAAGGGCAGCGAGCATCAAATGAATCAGCAGGTAAGTAGATAATGTAAACGAAATAGGATTGACTTTAGATGATAAAAAAGTACAGAACAGAGATGAATATGAGAAAGAAAGTTCAACTTCTGTACTAAAATAGTGGAGAGCAGAAATTAGTATATTTTCTTGAGAAATACAAAACATAAAAATAAAAACAAAACCACCAAATTTACTGGCAACACAGATCCCCTCTTCTGATTCCAATCAACCTAGAGCATAAACGAGAGTTTGCTGGGATCCCGGTAATTAATTTCCAAATTCCAAATTCAAACATAAAGAAACAGAACAGGGCTCAACCCTGGCAAAAGACTTGAGAATCGACACCAATTTAACAAAAATCACAAATAAGATAAGACTAGCCTTCTCATGTGAAAATTAAGAAGAAAAATATACTACCAGAAACGTCAATAAACCCTGGGCACTGAACTCATGGATCGTCTTTGCACTAAACAGATTCCTTATGGCATCATCCTGTAATGACATTATAACTGCATTAGAATGAAAACAGTGGAAATGACATGGGAAACCTGAGTGTAGAGCAAGAAGAAGGATTTTAAGATCCTAATGCTACCTGAGTATTAAAAAAAATTGTCGCAAGATCATTGTATTCGTTGTTCTTGCCACAGTAAAACTGCATGCCATAAAATCAAATAAGAATCTCCCAATGTAACATGTAATATCAGAAAATACATCAAGCTGTACCAACAGACATTACACTCAAGTAACAGTCATGAGAATTTTTGAGACAAGTGTGCCAAAATGCCAACAAAATGAAATCTCCATAAAGAAAAAGACGAGTGAATTTTAAGGCCAGATCTTACGTTTACATAATTCCCATACATTCCTGGAGGCCTTGGGCACTCAATACCAGTGTCAGAATCTGATTCGGGGCATGGACTGCATTTTCTTAGAAGTGGTAATCCAAAAGAAATAGCAGAGGTTACAACAGAGATGAGACATGCTTCAATAATCTGTAACAATGTTACAATTGTTGGAGTAGAAAGTAAAGTTTGAGATAACAGTGAACAATCAAAAGGATCAACATAAGCATGAGCAGAAAAAAAAATACAGGAACCCATGATCATCCTAAAATTTTACCTTCACTCGATTCCCTTTCTTGTGCAAGTAATTTCGGCGCCAATGAGTCATGTAAAGTGTGAGCTGGTTAAATAAAGCTCCTGGAAATTCAAGAGATAAGAAATTAAACCAATAAAAAATATCATGCAATTAAAAGAGGAGGAAGAACAATGTTATGGTATGGTGATTCACCAAGTAGACCACCAATAACTCCAATGACAGCCATTGGAAGTAATTCCCCAAAAGAGTAGTCTTCTTGGCCACTGTTCAGAAAAAATAATAACAGATAGGACTTAGACAACTGCGAAAAGCTCACAGCAGGGATAAATATAGAGAGAGAAAAGTCTAGATCTCAACTCGGATATGTCCCATATTACGAAGCCACCTGAGCCAAAATGCCCACACTTTCCACTCTTGCACCATACCATTGCAGTACGCACGACCACAGCCACAATAGCGGAAGTAAAAAAGACACGCCACATAAGTTGACTCTTCCACCTTGCAAAGCAAAACAGAAACAAATGTAAGAGGCATTCAAACTGTCGATATACTAATATAGGTAGACTGACCAAATTTTCAAAAATTAAAGATACAGAAATGCATACAACACATTGGCATTACACATATACGATGAATGGAAATGGCACATAAATCATACTTGCACAATTAAAAATGTGATGCTATCAACATAAATCAATTATTTTTTCCTTTGGTACTTTTCACTAAAGTATATATTAACCATATAATGAAGAATCAAACTGTCTTACCAAGATGTAACCTCTTCTAATGCAAACAATACACCACCAACTGGAGCTCTAAAAGCAGCTGCAACTCCAGCTGCACATCCACAGGTCACCTTTTCAAAACATTAGATGAATTAAAAAATGAGCACAATAAAGAGGTGAGTCACCTCTATTCTTAGAAAAATGGAAAAACCATAATAAAATGGTATATACACAACTTCTTGTGGCACACAACAACTTGGCAACTAAAAGGGTCGCCAAGGAGTACTAATAACAAGCAAACGGATCCAAAAGAAGCAATCTCCCACCACAAAAAGCTTAACTACATGGTACGGATAAGTTACTCACAAGATCACGGTGATCACGATCACTCTTGAAAACTTGTAGCCATCTGGAATTTAGATGATATTTGGTGGATCCACCCTAAATTGACGAGAAACTTAATTTATTGTGGAAAAAACTAAAATTTGCTCAAATATACAATTTAATTCTGCAACAAAGTAAACCCCAAGCAGTGAATTCTTACCTGTCCAAGCAAAGAAGCAATACAAGCACCAGTATGAACAAGAGGACCTTCTTTGCCTAGAGCAAGACCACCTCCCACAGAACCGATGCTGCCAAATATCTATAAAATTCAAAAGAGAACAATGAGATTAAAATGCATATAATCTGAAAATCTCAAAAAAGAAAATTTATGATAAGAAGTGCCATTAAACCTTTCCAATCAAGGTTCTGAAAAGTAGAATACCGGGAACATCAATTCCTGCACATTTAATGTCAATCAGCCTTCTATGGAATAAAAACTGGAACAGCTCATTGACTAGTAACACTAATACAAGCTAATTGAGCACTTCAGCTTACCATTCAGATAACCTTTAATTTCAGGAATACCGGATCCTGCTGCGGCAGGTGCAAATTGTGTGACGATATATACAGATGAATATACTAAAGCTAGGTTAATTAATACATATACTATGAAGCCAGCAAAATATGATTTTTGTATTATAGAAAAAGTGAGCGAAAATTTCCAGCCAGCGAAGTTCTCAACAGATAGGTTAATAAAAACTGCAGCTAATCCAGTACCTGAAAGCAATAATAAAAAGAAAAGAAAAAAAAAAGATATAAGATGTATCACTAAATGATCTTTGAACTCTAAATATTTAAATTCTATCCATTACAACTTGTCGTCACATTAATTGCTGAAAATTACAAAATAACAAATCCTTTGTTCAACCTTATTCCTGGAACTTTTGCAGTGAAAAACCTTGTCTGGAAAGCATAAACCATTAATCTAATTTTCTGGAACAAATAATACTATGGGAACTGCATGTGAAAAATACACTCAAACCTTATAATTCTAGATAATTTTTTCCCCTAATCTACAAGCTCAAGTGGTAAAGTTTATGCCACAGCCATTTCTAAGAAAATAATCCTAAAGATAGCCCCATTCACTGCGTAACAAATAAATTTCATCAAATTTGTCCCTTAATTATAAATATTCACTTCTAAATATGAATAGAACACAAAGCACGCAGCTGATCAAGGTAACTGAACTAAGTGAATAATCTTAGCAAATAATGACTATATCATATATTAATAATCAATAAAATAAGAATAAGAATAAATTGAGGCAAGTTTTCACAATCAATAAACTTGAATTTAAAGCCAAAATCTAAAAAAAAAAAAAATTACCAATGCCAATGAGCAAAGCAAATAACCACTTCACTACCACAAAATATCCAACAAAAAGCTTCCCTCTAAGCGCCTGCAGATCCTCAAACAACAAACCATGACCAATAAATTGTTAGAAAGAGGATAATTTAACAAAAATCGAAGCCTAGAACAGCAGAAACACGAACCTGCTCTTCTCGGTAGGCGTAATTCTCAATAACTTCATAGTCAAGACTCTCGGCAGTGCTTATATCGCTGGTGCTCAAGAGACCAACTCCCTCGAGCTGACCGTCCTCTGAATTCGGAATCCGAGACCACATATGCTTAGCAGTCTCGATTCCATCTTGTAGATGATTCGATAACATTTTCAATCGATCTCTCAAATCAAACCCTAATTGGCATGAAATCGGAATTCACAGTAGACTCTGTAGCATTTGAAAATCAGTAAACACAGATCAGCTTCAGCTATCGATTATTAAACATAAATACATGTAGATGGGCTTCATATTCTTACAACGGAGGTTCCGATTTTTCTAGTATTTTTTTTTTTTTTTTTTTTGTATTTTTTTTTCCCAAGTGATATTAGAATGGAGTTTACTTGTAGTTTTACTCACTTTATAATAATTTTTATAAAAATATCTTTTTCTAATAAAAAAAAATTAGAGTATAATACTTAATTAAATTTAATATTTTTTTTCTTATTATTTTATGTATTTTTTTAAAGATATATACATTTGCTTCCCAAAAATTTTAAAATTTTATTTTTAATTTGATATTTTTATATATTTAAGAAATATATATATACAGTTCGTTTAAATTTTTGAAAATTTTATTTATTATTTATATATTTAACATATATCAACATATAAATATATATATATTTTTTTAATTTAAGTTTCCCCTATGAACGAGAAAATACATCTTTAAATTTAAAATATGTTATTTGGCAAAAAAAAAAAAAATTAAAATATGTTAAAAATTTAGTCAATTGGAGAATAACTGTGCATTGAAGATGGAATGTATTGTCCCTCGGATCAACGTTAAGCAAAGTATAATAATAATAATTATATTGTTCTTTTTGGACACGTCCCCTGCTTAGACAGCTATTTCCAAACTCTATAATATTAATTTAATTTGATTGAAATAAATAATTAATGTGATTTGACCTAATAAATGGAGGCATCTGCATCAGCAGAGAATCGTGAGAAATGAGCAAGGCTCCACCATTTTCATTTTCCTGTATTTCCCCACCAAATAAAAAAGCTTTAGCCTTTTGTTGGGAATCATTTATCATGTCTATTCTTTTTGCCTACACTTCCTCTTCACAGCCAAGCTTCCGTCCAAATCAATTTTGCCAAAATGAAATATGTAAATATTCTATTTCACTTGGTTTTTCTAATTCACCCATTTCTTTCACTGCTAAAAATTGCATGCATCTGAAATTTTGGGAATCCAATTCCAAACTATCACATCTAGCTGTGAGTACAATTGGGTGTGATGCAGGTTTTCATGCATTGTACCGCCAACAGAAGAATATTTCTACTCGCCAACCAACGGAAGTTCTTTTGTTCCAACGACCAGGATCGTGTACCTAACAAATTCGGTCACACCTAAGCTTAAGTTTGCCATTGGTAACTAACTTTTGTATATTAAATTTTAATTTTTACATTATAAGACAATAATTTGATCATTAGATTATTAATTCAATGGGTTTTTTACTAATTGATGCATTGCTCTGATAAAGAGAGACTATTTAAGAGTAATTAACAAAGAAAATTCTTGCGATAATACATCACTCACGAGATTGGCAGGTAGCCAGATGTACCAGTCTCTGTAGGGACGATTCATCAGTAAATAAGTAGATAGTCAACAAAACTGGAATTCAAATTCTAATCAAATTGATACATTGTAAGTTTGTAACATCTGATGTCCATATGTAACTCGCAGGTTGACTTCAACAGCACAATGAGAAGAATGTGGTCAATAGCAATGCCTTGCCACATCCAAACTCATCATCTGCACACTTACGGCCTTTTCCTATTTATTTTTTGGAAACAGAATAATATGTATCATGAGGCTTGAGGAACAGAGGTACAAAATAATCAGATTTTCCTATAATTTTCTTTAAGAGAATAAGAGATGGGAAAAAGAAAATTTTGGAGCAGATTGCAGAATGCAGAATGCTCCAACAATGAAGACAGCTTTAGGTCCTTTCTCTGTGTCACATATGGAGATCTTGATCTTATTGTTATGGAAGGATGCTGTGAAATGCTTAGCCTGATTCTACTTTTTGAAGCTTTCGTTGGACAACTTCACAACTTCCCTTTAGGGGACGGATCAGATGTAGCCAACTCCGCATACATTTTTGTTATTGCATTCTCGAAGTATGCCTTTGCTTGAGGTCTCTTAATCTGAAAGTAATTAGGCACAGGTTAATTTTTCTCTACAGTTTTGATCTGCTTACAGGTTTTTAGATGCGAACTTGCCTTAAATGTTGGAGTCAGAAGACCATTTTCCATTGTAAATGGTTCCAGCACTAGAGTCACAGCCTTTACAAATTCAAAACCTCGGAGCTGCAAGAATTTTGGTTGATCAATAGAGGATTTACGGAGAGAATCGAAAGGCATAACTACAATTATCTGCAACGTAATTTCATTCAATGCATTACCTTAGCTTCTCTTCCAACAGCATCCATCTCTGCAAGGACAGCAGCTCTTGCTCTTGGATCACTGCATAGTTGTTCCAAATTTTCATACTGCACTTACAATTTCCAGAGAACAATTAGTATATAGTTACCGGTGACTATATGTTCCCTATATAATCGATCATATATTTCAATTTTACATCAGGAAAAAAAATACAATAATTTTCCACCCTAAAATAATGCTGAAAAGCAAATAAAATGAAAGATCCTCACATTAACTACTAAATTCTAGACCAGGACTCCCTAACGAAAATTGGGTTGAGCTTCCCAACAATCCTTTCTTATCAAATTGGTTTTGGAATTTAAAGTCTCAGGATTAAATATAAGTAAATGGTAGGTAGCATGATCACAAGGACAATATGGAAGTTTTGACTTATAAGTATAATGTCCCTGGTAATAAATAAATGAATCATAGAAAATTTTATTGTGGTTTCACAAGATATTAGGGCAATTGATACATTAAAAGTAATGAGTTAGCAAGTATTCGTATTAGGCATTAACTGCATTTCTGAGTGGCGGCACCAGGCATGCCATTATCTGTAATCAACTAGCCCTTTTTTCAATTAACCACCAAGCCCCCTGCTGATACTTCTTCATGAAGAAATGCGATTTGAATGCAATTGGCAATAAGTCAAAATGTCAAAAATTAAATATTTTTTTCCAATTAGATTCAAATTTCTTAAAAAATATACCACCTTAATGCCTTCAGAAGCAGCCAATGCTTTCAATGTGTCCTGGTCCACTGAAACAACAGCTACCAAAGAGGAGTTCAGGCTGTCCCCTACCAATATAAACATATATAAAGTTAGCAGGCAGAGCAGAGGGAGAGAAAGTCATATTTAAAACTTCATCTGCCTACCATACACAAAGCACTGAGCAATGAATTTGCATTTAGCATATACATTCTCAATTTTCTCCGGAGCTATGTATTCTCCTTGCGCCAGCTTAAAAATGTTCTTCTTTCTGTACCAACATACAGGTATTTCTATTAAAATGCTGAGGCCACACATGTTCCAAAAAATAAGTACCAAGCTCCAACCAAAACCATCCTGAACAAGTATATAACTTCTTCCATAAAATCATACTTCATTGGAAGGGGACAAAAGCACCTACACTTCCATCGCTACCACAATTTTAAAAGCCTCAATGACCGAAAAAAAAACCCAAACCTTTTAAAAAAATTACAATTATACCCAAAGCTTTCAAAATAGACTATTTTACCATAATTTCAAAACTTAGTTGCAATCACAACCATTTGACAAAATTGAAATGAAAATTAGCTCATTATACCTATTATTTTTTCTAACCACTCATCACTAAACTTAACTCTATCAAAACTCTCCATTAATCTCTTCTCAATTGCAAACAGTGATGAGTGTAATTTTGACTAGATGGGTGCAGTTGCAACTAAGTTTTGAAATTAGGGTAAAACACTCTACTTTGAAAGGTTTGGGTACAGTTGCAATTTTTAAAAAGGTTTTGAGTTTTTTTTGGTCATTAGGCCATTTCAAAAATATTTGGATCCTAGAACTACTTCCTCATGGTGTATATGGTAACTAAAAGTCCAGTCAAGTTGAATTTTTCTTTTCCATAAATGGCACAAATTATAGCAAACAACTAACACAGCAAGTTGGCTGACTAATTCCATGTAGTTAAAAGTTCTATAGCAATTTTAAGTACATTTCTTCCAATGCATATGGGAAACTGTGGATCATGCAGTGCCACCTTTTGATTCAATAATGATTATCAATTTAACCAAAGACTTATCCACAGAGACATAATTTCACCTATCGACAATCTTCAGACGACCTCCAGGTAACCATAATCCTATATCTCCAGTATGAAGCCATCCATCTTCATCAATTACTTCTCTCCTGCATGACATAATTACGATAAAAGTTTTGCAAAGTACATGAGCAACTAAATAGCAATAAAACCAGGTTACAGGTAAGGCAAGTACGTCTGTGCTTCATCTTTATGATACCCTTGGAAAATAATGGGACCCCTTACACAGATTTCACCACGAGGATAGGGCTGATCCTCGGATGTGTAGTTCATTTCTGGAACATCCACAAGCTTTATTTCTGAAACAGAAATATAAATTATATGATAACCTTTAAAGCAAAAGAACAACCCATCACTAATTCTCAAGAAAGGTAATTTGTCATGTATCTAATATTCCACATAACTCACCGCAGGCTGGATTAGGAGAGCCAACATGACCAGTTAGGTTGTCACCCTCATCCACGCTACTTATAACACAAGCAGTCTCAGTCATTCCATATCCTTCTATTACAAGCCCACCAAAGCAGCTGTAAATCAATAGAAACATTATCACAAAATTAAAAGGAAAACAAAAGCTGCATCCCAATAGCATTTAATATGCTCAATCCATCAATTTACATCTTCAAGAACTCCATGACATCAGGAGACAAGGGTGAAGCGCCTGATGCAAGGAAACGAACTCGTCCACCAAGTCTGTCCCTTATCTTATTGAACACCAATCTGTCCCACATTGGAGATGAACTCTTGCCTGCAACAATAGTACATGTAACACAACCAATAAGCATCTAAGCAGCAAACAGAAATTTACTTTTGGCAATAATCATAATCAAGTGCTAAAAATTATAGCAATTGAAGTCCATTTCTTGTTGCTGAACTTAAATTTATTCATGACACAGAATGCCCCAAAAAATAAAGTTATCAATCATGTCAGATATGTCTTACTTACGTTAGAGCCTCTTGTTCAGTTAATAAAGTCTCTTGCCATTGAGGTAATGAATACAGGAGGGGGGTGGAGATATAAAATATATTCTTACATGATTATATACAAGTTCAAATGTTTAGATTGAGAGGTTCTTTAATATGGATTAAACTTTCATTGACCTAGTCATCCATAGTTCAAATTTTGTTAATTAATTTTCAACACATGGTAGTGGTCTGCAAGTATTCACACATTCAAGCGCAATGGGGTTTCACATGAGTGCAAGAAATATAAAACCTATACATGAATCCTCACCTACAGCTACAAGTTTGAACTTTTTACCAAGCCAATGGTGAGATCAATATAGAGTAACAGTTAAGCAGGTACAAAGTAGGTACAAAAGTTTTAGAATAGAAAAGCAAAGCTCACAATATAGAGTAACAGTAGCGTTATAAAATACTACTCTCTACCGTTCAGAATTGCTTGCTTCTTAGCATTGTAGGCAGCATTGAATAACTTCTCCCTTAATGCACCAGATGTCTTTACAGCATTAGTAATACTGTAAAAACAAAGGTATTTGGCTCAATTGTTATTCAAACACAACAATTTCAACAAAATAGATTAATTCAGCACCAAGGGGAAGTAACTTCACCCAGCATATATTCTATTATACAGCCGAGGAACACTGCAGAAGATAGTGGGTCTTAAAGCAGCCATATCATCCATCAGTTTCATATTATCCTGCATGCATAAGTTACAATTCATTTTTATAGCTCTCAGGAATAGAATCAAACTTTACATCTAAGAGCACATGTAAATCATACTTCTAAAAACTATGTTTTCTGCTTCATAGTTGTTGATAATGCAGGGAAAATTTGGATCAGAATGAGTACAGGTGTCCAGTGACAAAATGCTAGATATATAAGACCTTTACACAGGGAGCATGTAACTGCTTAAGATAGACAACAGAAAACTAAGCAGACACCTGTTACCCAAATCCACACATATTTGGTTGTCCAACCGAGCATGACTTGAATGCAAAGCAGTATATATAACATTATATCAACCATAATATCAAAAGAAGTGTATGCCACAGTGCAATTTCAAGAAACAAGCAGAGAAATGTTTAGTTCTAACATACTCCTTGGTAGAATCCAACGGCAACTCCGTAATACACACAGGTGATCTGGTTTGCCCGTTCATAAATGTGTGCTAAAGGCAGATATGATATATAACTGACAAAATCACAAGTAATTCAGCCAAGACAAAGCAGTTAGGTTAGCACTTCAGCCACAATATACTATGTGATAGACAAAAGCTAGTAGTACTTACACATCTGATGGGTAAAATTTAGTAGTAATACTGGCCCCAGCAACATTTGCAATCAAGTTTCCATGGGTCAATGCAGCTCCCTTGCCAGAGTTTACCAATAATAAAATTGTGTTTTAGTTGCAAAAACCTCAGTAGCTTCAAAATCAGAAACTTACAATTTGTGGAACAGTCATACCTTTGGTGTCCCTGTTGTACCACTTGTATAGCAAATTGTAGCAACATCTTCAGGTTTTGGTGGGGAAAAAGGGTGGAGATTACTGCAGCCCTAAAAGGGAGCCATTTACATGAGAAAGTAGTTTTGTTAGTGATAAAGCAGGAAAAAAAACTTCTTCGATATCACAACATATTCTTGGAAGCAACTCAATTTATTTAATTATAATAATAAAGAAAAATGACCTGATGTACAAGTCCACCAGAATTTAAATAGGAATAGAATAAAAAGGAACAGTTCCAGCAAAAATAACTCTAAATGGACATCAAATGTATTATGGAAGGATGATTGTCCATCCATATAGCCATTAAGTGGCTTATATACCAAACTTCAATACTGATATCAAACTATTACAACATAGTAACACGTGTTTCCATTAAAAGTGGGAAAATGCAAGGATGATTGATAACAGATTCATACAGGGTGATAATTCCCTATTTTTTCAAAGAAATGTTCTAATAAATATAAATAAAACCAAGTTTTATTCTAGAGAAGTACCTTCTCTCTATCTCTCTAAATTCAAATTTTATCCTAGCTGATTATCACTACCAAATTAGTATGCCGCTGGTCTCAGCCCCCTTTGTTGTTTCTCAAATTCTTTGTCCTCCTTTTACAGAGAATAAAGCTCTTATCCCCTGAGATTCGAGTTTTATTACCTCCTCTTGCTACAGTTTCCTTCTCCCTTAGTGATGATTTCCTCCCTTGCTGAGGTTCTTTTGGTCTTTGTGGTCAGCTATCTTCAGAAAACAAGCTGGATTATTTATTATTATCATTATGAATCTATGATGGAGGGGATTTCTTTCCATGAAGGACAACAGATGCAATGCAAGAAGACATGCATATTCTTGGGATTTCTAATCTTGCCCTTCAAGTGAGTTCTAGGGAGTGATGATGGTGTGGAAGCTTGGAGAAGTTCTTTTTCCTATCCTCTCCAATTTCTGAGTTTGCTGGAGCAGCCACTCTCTTCAAGATTTTGGCATAGATCAAAGATCTTTCCTCATAACATTGTTGTTATTACTTTGACAAGTAAGTTAGGCCAAATTAGAATTTGAATTGTATGATTTGCATTGTACTATCACTCCTTGTGCAGCAATTTTGATGAAATTAATTTACTATAAATCAAATCAAGCAGTATCCATTCTCAGTTCAAGTTCTTCGTAAATGCTAAAATAAAATATTGAGAATAACATTAAACTAGACTTTTAAGTATCATGTTAGGTTTATATTATGAGAGCTTAAACTTTTCTAGTAGCAGCAATTTTAAAATGGTATGAAGCTATACATTTAAAATGCCCTGGATTTAAGCCTATGTTTGGGAAGGGGTGAAAATGGAGGGGGAGAAAGTGAGGGGGGAGAAAGTGGTGAGAGATGCTCAATTTTCTCTTGTTGGGGAAATGAAGAGAAAGGGAGGAGAGGAGAAAGTGAGGAGAAAATTAATCTCTTAGGCCCACAAATTTTTGTCACCTCATTTTGAGGTAAAAATGAGGAGAAAATTATTGTAATTACTTTTTTACCCTTTCAAATAATAGGAAACTTAATTAAATTCAAGGGCAATAACATAAATTCAATTTCAAAATATTTTTTAATCATTATTTCAAATAAAAAAGTTAAACTTTCACCTCATTTTCTCCCCTCAATTTTCTCCTATTTCCAAACAAAACAAGAGATTACGTATATTATCTCCCCTCACTTTCTCCCTCCTCACTTTCTCCCCCTCCTTATATTTTTCCCAAACAAAGGGTAAGTCTTGGGACAGTCACTATTAATTTACATAAATAATTTCAACTCCTGTTGTGATCAGTTAACCATGTGCTCTAACCCATGCTTCCACATTCCTGCAACTTTTTACAAGCTCCAACAGGTTAATGTTTATTGTATATACCCACCAAACACATGTCTAAAAAGAAAATCATACACTCCATTTAATGGTTCTTCCAGAAAGAAGAAATCACAAGCTCTGATACCTTATGCTTTTCAAGTTGTGGTTATTTAACAAGAAGTATCATTATATGCATGTCATTAGAAATAATCAAGAACATCATGACAAGAAGGGATGTGCAGTTACCTGACTAAGTAGTTTTGAATATGTTATAACCTGAACTCTAGTTGATGGTGGAAGAGATGGCATTTGTTCATCCATCCCTCCAACAACCTGTGTAACAGGAAAAGCAAATGAATACTCTCAAGATCAAACTTGGGTCTCTGTATCGCAAATAACCCACCAGATTTACTTTCATTCTGTTCAAAGATTCAATCAACAAAGATCAGGCAGGTTTCTTACCACAATCAGACGTACAGTTGAAATTTCAGACAAGAAACTCAGCAACTGCAAAATTCAAGCAACGAAGGAATAAATATTGCACAAAGAAATTCATAATGATCCACTTTTATAAATAAGATAATCAAGGGAATGCAAAAGGTGATATACAAAAATAAATAGAAGAGAATATGAATAATGATTTAACATGTTTAAATAATATGGTATCGTGGGAACGAATAGAACTAACTAGAAAGCATTCCATGTTCATTAACGGGACAATACTAAGCAGCAGCTGGTTGAAATATACAAAAATAATCATGGAAAATGCACATGAAAGGAAGATTAAGAATGTCTTATAATTTATAAGAACTATGTATAGTCAAAACAATTAGTACCTAGGATCTTAAGATCAACAATCCCTTAGGAGAAAAAAAAAAGGTATTTTCTCCACTCAGCACTCTCAACATTACTAATGCCACTCAAAGTGAATTTACCCAAGAAGAAAAATTCATTGAGAATCAACCATTCATGTCCAAAATTTCTTTAAAGCACACTTCGGAAAAGTTTTTTCTTTTCCCTTTTCCCCTTAATCTTTTGCATCCAAGAACATCATTGAAGGCACTTATGTGTTTGGTTTCAAATTCACATTCTTAAAGAGAGATTTACCTAGTTGAAGGCACCAATAGCACAAGATGGAACAAACATTTTGAGAAGTATAGAGAAAAAGACACAATAAACCTTTTTTTAACAGAAAATATGATCCCACAAAAGGCCAATCTGTGAAGTTCAAAAACAGCTCGACATTTTTGAACTACTGAATTGCATATTAATGGAAAATTAAGATGTGCAATTTCCTTTCCGTTCTTGTTACATGTCAAGGCATCACATCATTTTCTTTGATTCACCTTATTAAGCATTGTTCTTGTTGGCTCAATTGAGTTGAGGCACCTCATTATGCAGAAAATTCTAACAATGAAATCTCTATGAATACTCAGCCACCTTGTGATTGCTAATCCAATAAACATTGAAATCCATTACCATTTTCTTGTTAAATGTCAAGGCATCACACCATTTTCTTTGATTCACCTTATTAAGCATTGTTCTTGTTGGCTCAATTAAGTTGAGGCACCTCATTATTAACTCATTATGCAGAAAATTGTAACAATGAAGTCTCTATGCACACTCAGCCACCCTGTAATTGCTAATCCAATAAACATTGAAATCCATTACCATGTTCTCTAAAATGATATTGCATGTGCTACATGATTAAGATTCTAAACTTCAAAGAAAGCCTCCTAACATTATTTATTACCTCACTCAATTGCAAAAACTCCTGAAAAACTAAGAATGAAACATTAAAGAATCAAAAAAAAAAAAATCTCAACTAAAAATCCAGTTTATATTTTCAAATTAACATTGATGCTACAAAGTTTAAAGCCTCTAAAAGCATGAGATAAGATTAAGAATGGCGTAGATTTAACTCACTGGGGTCAAAGTTTGGGGAACACAAAATATAGCTTGTACTTCTGCATGATTTACAATGTACTTTACAGCATCTGGACCTGCAGAGAAAACGACAGTTGATTTTAAGATCCAAAGGAGCAGGCAGAGATCAATCAACATTCTTGTTTAATCATTGACAAACCAAGAGTGTCATATAAAGGAATTGATATATAAGAGTATGCAGCGCAGGCATGATCAACAATTAGCCATTCTGCTCTGTTGATAAAATATAATCCAACAGAAGATCCCTGTCATATTCAAACCAATCATAATCAGGTGTCAAGAAGGAGCAACTGGAGAACACCAGTTAGATATATGTACGTAGTAAGCAAATATAAATGAAAAGCTAAACCAACACCATCAAGGTTAGATCAAGCGTATTTTACCATATAATTGCTGTTTGGACACTCACCTTTGGTATTCCATGATACATTAGGCCAGAGCCAATCGCTGTTCGTGCAGTACCTGCTTCTCCATATGTCATCCATTTATACCTTGAATAAATGAATTTACCCGGATGAGGCAACCTTAATATGAATTGTGAACTTCATTTAGCTTATAGGAGACTTACTCTCCAATTGTTCCATCAACCCGAATTCGTGTACCCAGATATTTGTAATCCCGGAAAGTATCAACTGATTGACTGCAGTCACAATGTGGGAGAAACCTTACTAAGATTAAAAGCAGAGGTAATCGAATGCTCTACATATGACAGAAACAATTGTAGTGGAATTAAGGGACCTCAAGCATAAATAAGTCGAGCAAATAAGGGATTCTTACACAAAATTATCATGCAATGTGCCAATATCAGGATGATCAGGAAATCTGCTCACAAGCTTCAATGGAGAATGGGCAGACCTGCCATAACAAAATAATAAAAATAAAGTTTTAAGAACCTAACAAGTGTTAGGAAAATGTAGACGAAGTTCAAGAAATATTCTAAAAACCCACCTGTATACATTCCATTTTCCTGTCTGTAATTTCTCTGGAAGCACAACACTGTAGCCCTGCTCTGCTTACAGTGCGATGTGAGCATTGACAATATTAATGCATGTATAAAAACAAAAAAGGAAAGGAAATAAGATATGTACATGAACAGAAGATAAGCAGAGCCAACCAGACTGAAACACATTGATTATTAGATCATTATTTGAGCATGGTTTTGTTTAGTTAGTGATCATGACACCAGACTCGTGGTCATCTTTTTTTTACATCCTTCTGCTATGCAGAGTATTTGGAAAAGGCTCTGTCTGCAAATTTTGGAGAATTGATGCATACTCATTTCAAAATTCGAAGTTTTAGGGAGGGCATAAAGAGAGATTATTTGCAGTGTGCAAACACTGTATTCGAATGGAAGAACGCAGAAAAAAAAAATTAAAGATAAGTACTTTGCAACACAACTGATCAGGTATGGTATATCTTTTACCATCCTTATGGTGCTTAGCATGGGTCTCTTAGAGAGAGGTATCTTAACTAGCATCCAACATGATCAAAGAGCCCTTTATTCTCCTCCTAATTTTTTCCTAATTGCACCATGAAGATAGTTTTCCCCTCAATTGATTGCACTAGATTTCCTCTCCTCTTTAAAGTAAAATTTTCTGCTATTGTCAAAAGAACTGAGAGAAAACCCACCAAAACAGCAAAGTCCCATAACTGCAGGTGTCAAAATCTAACAGATAACTTTTTTATCCACTTGATGACATGGTTAAGCTGCTGTCTGCTGACTGCACCCTAATAAAATTAAGACTGCCAAAAAACCATATAGGCACATACATAATTTACAAGGCACAGGATTTTCTTATTCCTTCAAAGACAGAGACAACACATTCCCTCAAATCTTTCACATTCTTCAAAGACAAAAACTTCCTTCTCCATTCAAACTTGGAGTCTTTATTGCTAGATTGTCTTATGGAAACAGATTACTTGACCATTGCAACTACATAAAAACAGGTTTTTCTCAATAAAAATTAACTCTTTCAAAGGCACACAAACAAGAAAAGGTGGGGAGAAAACAACACGGCAGCACAATCCTCTCTCTCTCTCTCAATTTGTTAAGATTTAAAGCTGGAACTTATCTCAAATTGATGCCCATCATTTACCACTTTGAGACAGAATTTACAACATGGACTAACTCAATTATCATGCCAGTAGAAATAACGTCAAAAGGTTAAAACTCAAAAAACTATGATTATCGGAAAAAAAAAAAAAAAAAAAATCAACCCATTTATTAATTAATTTCGTTAAATTATTGAGGAAAAAATAAAAATAAAAAGATATGATTGGAAGAACATAATCCTCAAAAACTATGATTATCAATAATGAAAAAAAATAACCCAGAAATTAATTGACTTCGTCAAATTATTGAGGGAAAAATAAAAATAAAAAGATATGATTGGAAGAACACAAATTCCAAATGACTAATCTATCCAATAATAATAATAATAATAAAGTGATCTGGTCTCAATAATAAACTTTTCAACGAACGAACCAATAAATCATAAGAGATTTACGACTTGTAAAGAATGCTAAAGAATGCTTTGTTAAAACTTATAAATAAATAAATAAAAGGACGAATCATTATCGACACTTCAAAAAAACATATTTGTATCTATAGAATATATAGAGAGAGAAAGTGTGTTACCAGAGAAGAACTCGCCAGCTGTAGGATTGAGAAGGAGCTGAGAAGGAGAGTCGCCGGCGGCGGCGATAAAATGACCTTTAATGGCTAGAATGCGACGTTGAGCTGAGTCCATATTCTATCACTTCCGTGAGTTGGCAGCAAAAACAACAGTTTGTGCAGAAGGAAAAAAAAAAAACTGTTTTATGTTTGTTTCTCGAGAATCACCAGTGACAATAATAAAAGATAACGAAGAGAAAGAAAAGGCAAAAATGGGGCACGCTTTTCTAGGGTGGTGATGGGATTCTCAGAAATCAATAGACCATGCGGTTTGTAATGATAAAAAAATAAACAAACTAATTTTTTTTTTTTGACAATATCTTAAGATAAAGAAACTATTAAAATATATACATATATATATATCTAAGATTTTTGTTTTTTTTTTTTAAATGCAATACAAGCTGTCAACTATGAAATAGCAGACAAAAGTTCTTTTCTTTTTTTCTTTTTTTTTTTAACTATATAAAAGTATTTTTTAGGAAAATTTAAGATATAATATTTTTTTTTCTAAAAAAAAAAATTTTTTTTTTTTTTTTGGCCAAATAACATATAAAAGTTTTCTTAAGGTTAATTTTCTTTTATTATGGTTAATATATTAATATTTACACCTTGTATTATATTTTCTTAAAATAATTTTGATCGATGAGGGTTGAATTATTAGGATTAAATTATAAATGAA
>CATKHJ010469656.1:0-13369 GCA_949750685.1 Vernicia montana
GTTGATGATGGCCTGATGTTGGGCGTTGAGAGCATTAGTGAAGTTGGCGGATTGGGTATTGAGAGCATTGGTGAAGGTGTCTGCTTGTGTTTTAAGGGCGGTGGTGAGTGTGTTTTGGAAGGATTCCTCTTGCTTTTTGAGAAGACCAGCAAAAAAGGTGTTCATCGCATCCTAGTCAAAGGTACTGGCCATTTGTACCTTCAAAAGAAAAGGAAAAGGAAAGGTAAGAATTTACACTTGGAAAGGATAAACAGATGTAACGGTACATCGAGAAAAGGATTCCCTTCACCGGGTTTATTGGTTGGAAATTTATTTAGGTGACAGACTACCAGTTTTGGTATACAGGGTGAGAAGACCCCATTCTCGAGTTTCTTATGCATGTATGCATGTCAATGGCATGATGCATGATAAAAAGGTTTCATGGTATATGCACAAGCTTTCATTTATTACGGTTCACGAAACCTAAGGTCAAAGGCTAAGGCTATTATATGCACAAGCGTGAAAGCTGGCTTGGTTTAGGGTCCTCGTCCCACTAGAGCATCGATATACCTAACCACATGTGAGTCAAAGAGACTCGCGTGGGTCCAACAGTACGGATTGCTCGTTACACCACCAAAATTATCGGGGATTCATCACGGGGTGGAATGCTTTCGCTATCTCCCAACATACTCAAAGAGAGTTGTCGAGCCAATGCTACTTGCCATCCAAAAGTTTTCCTAAATCTAGGTTCAGGCAATGAGCCTTTATTATGCAACAGTGATGCATGAAAGTCAAATTAAACTTAAGTGCCAAATGGAGATTATTTTGGAAAAAGTTTTAACCAAATAGTAATCATCTTATTTGCTTTCCTTTTATTGAAAAAGGGTGGCAACTAGTCCCTAGTGGAGTTGCCAACTGTGAGGCCTCGCCCGAACGCCCCTCCCCTCGCTCGGGAAAATTTTGCCTTAAGGAAAGGCGAGAGCAATTTTTAAGGGAGGTTAAGGAACGGGTTTCTGTGCTCACGATTGGAAGCGGCTATCGCCTCAGAAAATTGATTTTTGATTTTTGAAAAGGATTCGGGAGTCGCCACCCTAATTTATTTATATGGAAAAAATTAAGGAAAAAACCCATTTTTGACTCCAATTTATTAATTTTAGATTAATTTGCCCAATGATAAAATCACTAATTTTCGAACCAAGTTTGGGCTCGGGGATTAGGTTTTTAGTTTTGAATAATCTCGATTTGGCATTTAAATTTGATTTGACTTTTTGAAAAATGATTTCATGGATGACGGATATTGATGTCAATTCATAATGCATGAATATGGCATAATTTATGAGACAGATGGAAAAATAAAGAGCAAGTATTTAAAGAGCGAGTATTTAAACATCCACAAGTAAATGAGAGTATTTCCTCTTACCCTTATGAGTATTAGGAAAATCACAAAATCGCTCCTTTACTCCAAAAATAATTAAATAATAACATTAATTACAATTTACATGGAAATCATAAATTTACATGGAAAATAATTGGGGGAGGGGATTGATTGGGATTTGGATTTGAGGCTTGGATTCAGATTCCAAGCATGCCTACGTACCCCACTAAATGGGGATCAAAACCCACGTAGTTTGTTCCACTATGAGGTGGAAAGGAGTTTAAAAATCGGTCAGATTTGATTGGTTTGGGGTTTGAGTGAGGGTAAGAGATTATACCTTCTTTGTGGATTTGAGTGGTGGGAGAATTGTTTTACCGGAGTGGAGTTCCGTTTCGAAAAATAAAATTGATATTGAAAAAATGAGATTTTGATTGCTTGATTACTCAAATTTTAATTAATTAAAAGGATAAATTAATTAAAATAATTAACTAAAAAGATTAATTAATCAATTTGAGTGAAAAGAAAACTAATTGAAAAGAATTAATTAATTAATTAAAATTAATTTTTAATTAATTAATTAATTGAGAGGAAATTAATTAGTTAATTAAAATTAATTTTTAATTAAAATTAATTTTTAATTAACTAACTAATTATAATGATTGAAAACTAATTAGAGAGAGAGAGAGAGAGAGGAAGCAAAATGGATAACCAATCTACAATTTACTTGGGGTGTGTTTTGAAGTGAAATGGAGGAGGGTATTTATAGGTGAATGGGGTTGAGTGATAAGACAAAAAGGGTCCAAAAAGCAGAAAAAGGTAGGGGTAAATTCGAAATTTCACAAAAAGGTGGGGCGAAAGGGTAATTTTGGGATACAGGTACGACACGTTGCCCGAGGCACAGGCAGAAATTGGCTCCCCGGCGGCACGCCGATGTGTCGGCCCGGCTGAGTTTGTTCTGAGATTTCGGGTCAGTTTTCGAATTTTTCGGGTCAGTTTTCTGATTTTTCGGGTCAGTTTTCGGGACATCTGGGTCAGTTTTTGGATCTTCCGGGTCAGTTTTTGGGATATTCTGAAGTCTGAAAAATTACCGGCCAGTGTCGATGGATTCGAAATTAATTATCGGACATATTAACAATCAGTTTTGGTGAAAATTCGATCAGTTTTGGAAAGGTACTGTCTGGTATAGAAAGTCTGATTGGGGTCGGAAAAGTGCCAGTCTCCTTGTACAGGCTCTGCGTAGCGCACGAAATTTAGCAGGTATCAAGCTGCGGCAGCATCTTAGGGGTGCAAAATTGAGGGTTCAAATCACCATGTTTTGCAAGGAAGATAGGAAAAAATAGAGAGAGTATGAAAGTTCCTTTAGAAATGTCTACACCTCTAAGGGAAGTTATAGATGTGCATCATGTATACTCGGCATGTATAGTAGAGATTGATGGGAGAAAGCTTCCGAGTGATTTGATCGAACTAGAAGTGCTAGAGTTCGATATGATTCTTGTCATGGATTGGCTATCCCAGCACCATGCACATATCGATTATCATGAGAAGAAGATAGAGTTCAAGAAGGGAGGGGAAGATGCATTTGTGTACCAAGGGGATAGAAGTGATATTCCTTCTAATCTCATATCTGCTATTGGGGCAAGAAGACTATTGAGAAAATGATGTAAGGGATATTTGGCACATGTCGTGGACACACGGAATACTCCTAATAAAGTTCATCAAATACCGGTAGTTAATGAGTTTCCCGATGTGTTTCCTGATGAATTGCCAGAATTGGCACCTGAAAGGGAAATTAAATTTAACATTGAACTTCTTTCAGGCACACAACTAGTGTCTATTCCTCCTTACCGAATGGCACCTACGAAATTGAAAGAGTTGAAAGCACAGTTGTAAGACTTATTAGATAAGGGGTTCATTAGATCGAGTAGTTCACCATAGGGTGCACCAATCCTTTTTGTGAAGAAGAAAGATGATTATATGAGGCTTTGTATCGACTATCGGTAGCTGAACAAGTTAACTATTAAGAATAAGTATCCTTTTCCAAGGATTGATGACTTATTTGATCAGTTATAAGGGGCAAGTTATTTCTCCAAGATTGACCTCAGATCGGGCTATCATCAGCTCAAAATTAAGAATGAGGACATTTGTAAAACTACCTTTAGGATAAGATATGGCCATTATAAGTTCACGGTGTTGCCTTTTGGCTTAACCAATGCTCTTGTGGCCTTTATGGATTTAATGAATCGAGTGTTCAAGCTTTTCTTGGATAAATTTGTGATAGTTTTCATCGATGATATCCTTATTTACTCCAAGAAAAAAGAAGAACATGAAGAACATTTGAGAATTGCATTGTAGACCTTGAGAGAGCATCGATTGTATGTCAAACTATCGAAGTGTGAGTTTTGGCTTAATCATGTGTGCTTCTTAGGGCATGTAGTCAGCAAGGATGGAATCAAAGTTGACTCGAAGAAGATTGAAGCAATGTCAAGTTGGCCTAGACCTATGAATGTGATGGAAGTACGTAGTTTCCTTGGCTTGGCAGGTTATTATAGGAGATTTGTCAAAGATTTCTCCAAAATAGTTTCGCCAATGACTAAATTGATTGGAAAGAAAATAAAGTTTCAATGGGATGATGACTGTGAGAAGAGTTTTCAACAGCTCAAGACTTGTCTTACTACAGCTCCAGTACCTGTATTACCAGAAGGAACAGGTGGGTTTGCAATCTACTGTGATGCTTCAAGAGTAGGATTGGGGTGTGTTCTCATACAACATGGAAAAGTAATTGCATATGTGTCGAGACAATTGAAGAAGCATGAAATGAATTACCCAACACATGACTTAGAAATGGTAGTGGTAATCTTTGCTCTCAAAATATGAAGGCATTACCTCTATGGTGAGAAATGTGAAATCTACACCGATCACAAGAGTCTCCAGTATATCTTACGGCAACGAGATTTGATTCTAAGGAAAAGAAGATTGGTAGAGTTGCTAAAAGATTATAACTGTCAGATTCATTATCATCCAGGCAAAGCTAATGTAGTAGCAGATTCTTTGAGCAGGGAATCATGAGAAGCTTATCTTATATTGCAATATCAAAGAAACCATTAGTTAAGGAGTTGAAAGAATTATTCAACAAGGGGTTGCAATTGGAGATTTTTGAATCTCAAGTGCTTATGGCACACTTTCAAGTAAGGCCTATGTTGATTGATAAGATAAAGTCATTGCAAGACAGTGATCCTTCACTGGTTAAGTTAAAGAAAGAAGTTCAAGCAGGCCAAGCAATAAAGTTCCAGTTAAAAGATGATGTATTGATGCATGGGAATCGGTTATGTGTACCAAATATGGATGGACTTAAAGAAAGGATAATGAAAGAAGCTCATCAAGCTCCGTATAGTATTCATCCAGGTGTAACCAAGATGTATCATTACTTGAAAGATTGTTATTAGTGGCCTGGTATGAAGAAGGATGTAGCTACCTTTATTTCTTTTTGTTTAACATGTCAACAAGTCAAGTTTGAACACCAGAAACCTTCAAGTCTTTTACAAGAGATCCAATTGCCAGAATGGAAATGGGAACGTATCATGATGGACTTTGTAGTCAGTTTACCAAGGACTTCGAGTGGTTATGATTCTGTTTGGGTGATTGTGGATAGATTGACTAAGTCAGCCCATTTTCTAGAAGTGAAGACCACATATACTGCAGCTTAGTATGCTCAGTTGTATTTGGACAAGATAGTGAACTTACATGGAATGCCAATATTCATCATCTCAAATAGAGGTACTCAATTCACATCTAGATTCTGGCATAAGTTGCAAGAAGCATTGGGCACACAACTAAATTTCAGTACGGCTTTTCATCCGCAAATGGATGGACAATCCGAGCGAACCATACAAACATTGGAAGACATATTACACATGTGTGTGCTTGATTTTGGTGGGAATTGGGACAAGTACCTACCTTTGATAGAGTTTTCCTATAATAACAGCTATCATTCCACCATCACCATGGCATCGTACGAAGCATTGTATAATCGAAAGTGTAGATCACCAGTATGTTGGATGGAAGTTGGTGACAAGCATGTTGAGGGACCAGATTTAATCAAGGAAACTTCAGAGAAAGTGCCAATCATTAGAGAAAGATTGAAGATGGCTTTTAGTAGACAAAAGAGCTATGCGGATTCGAAGAGAAATGATGTTAACTTTTCTATAGGAGATCATGTATTCTTAAAGATCTCTCCTATGTAAGGTGTGATGAGGTTTGGAAAGAAAGGTAAACTTTCTCCAAGGTACATTGGGCCATTTGAAATATTGGATAGAATTGGTAGCTATGAACCCTTAATTTTACACCCTTAAGATGCTGTTGCAACTTGACACCTGCTAAATTTAGTATGCTACGCAGAGCCGGTATGGCGGGGGAGCAAGGGGCAGCACCCCCGGAACAAAAATTAGCTTTCAGGCATCATATTACAATGATAATTAATTTCGGATCCACCATTACTGACCGGTAATTTTTCAGATCTCAGAATACCTCAAAAAATTACTCGGAAACCCAGAAAAACTGACCTGAGGACCCACTACTGAGCTGCCACGAGGACGTATGCGAGGCAGGCCTGCGGATTCATAGGCTGCTTGCGCGGGTCTGCGAGTTCGTCTCGCGGTAGCCCCAAGGCGTGTCTGCAGATGCGCCAAGTGACTTGCGGATGTCGCGCTCATTCTGGACCGTCCACACTGACGAGCCTAACACGCGTCGTACTGACACGTCAGTACGGCCAGACGCGCATTCGCACAAAGAGCAGGCAGAGCCGCCAGCCACCCTGGCGCGTTCGCCAGCTCTTCTAGTTGCCGTACGCCGTCTTCTTTAGCGGACGCGGGAAATTATGACGTGCGTCCACGAACCGCTCTGGCGGTTGTACCCCTGTGTGCGAAAATGACCTTTTTACCCCTTCTTTAACCTACTTTTTCAACCCTTTTTAGTCTTTTTACCCTTCATTTTCTCCTATAAATACTCCCTTCCATTCCTCATTTCAATTCACCCATTAAGCATTTGTTGATGACTATTCATTTACTCTCTTCTCTCTCTCTCTCTCTCTAATTAATTTTCTCACACTCATTTTGAGTAATCACTCTAATTAATTAAATTAATTAATTAATTTCTCTTCGATTTTAATTAATTAATCTTTAACTCAATTTGATTAATTAATCACTTTAATTAATTAATCTTTTTAATTAATTAAAAATTGGGTAATTTAGCAACCAAATCATCAAATTAATTTAAATTCATCATCCAAAATTGATAAAACAGAATTTTGATCCGAAAAAGCACTCCGCCCACTCAAAATCCCCCTAAAAGAAGGTACATTATCTTTTCTCACCAACTCCAAAATCACCCCAAATCAAATCAAATCAATCTGACCAATCCCTAAACCTCTCCACCTCACCGTGGAATGAACTACGTGAGTTTTGATCCCCATTCAGTGGGGTACGTAGGCATGCTTGGAATCTAAATCCAAGCCCCAAATACAAATCCCTAATCCATCCCCTTTCCCCTTTTATCTCCCATGTAAATGTCAATTTATATTTTTTGTAAATTGTAATCAGTTAATTTAATTATTTTAGAGTAAATGAGTAATCTTGTGATTTCCCTAGTACCCATAAGAACTAGAGGAAATACTCTCATTTACTTGTGGATGTTTAAATACTTGCTCTTTATTTTCCCACGCACTCATAATTTTGCCATGATCATGTAATTGCAATTAATACTCGTCATTCATGAAATCAATTTTTAAAGTCAAATTAAACTTAAGAGCCAAATCAAGATTATTTAAAACCAAAAAACCTAGTCCCCGAGCTCAACCTGATTCGAAAACTAATGATTTTATCCTTGGGTAAATTAATCAAAAGTTAATGAATTGGAGTCAAAATTGAGTTTTTCCATAATTTTTCCATTTAAATAAATTAGGGTGGTGACTCCCGAACCATTTCCAAAAATCAAATTAATTTCTGAGGCAATAGCCGCTTCCAATCGTGAGCACCGAAACTCGTATCTAAACTCCCTTAAAAATCGCTCACCTTTCCTTAAGGCACCAATTTTCCCGAGCGAGAGAAGGAGCGTTCGGGCAAGGCCTCACAGTTGACGACTCCACTAGGGACTAGTTGCCACCCTTTTTTTTAATAAAAGGAAAGCAAAAATAAGAGGATTACTATTTGGTTTGGATTCTTTCCAAAAATAATCTTCATTTGGCATTTAAATTTAATTTGACTTTCATGCATCACTTTGCATAATAAAGACTCATTGCCTAAACCTAGATTTAGGAAAATATTTGGATGGTGAGTAGCATTGGCTCGACAACTCTCTTTGAGTATGTTAGGAGATAGCGAAAGCACTCCACCCTGCGACGAATCCCCGATCATTTTGGTGGTGTAACGAGCAATTCATATTGTTAGACGCATGCGAGTCTCTTTGACTCACATGTGGTTAGGTATATTAATGCTCTAGTGGGACGGGGACCCTTAAACCAAGCCACTCTTCACCCTTGTGCATATAGTTTCCTTAGCCTTTGACCATAGGTTCCATGAACCATAATATAAAGAGCTTGTGCATAAATCATGAAACTCTTTTTGACATGCATCATGACATTAACATGTATACATGCATAAGATACTCGAGAATAGAGTATTCTCATCTTATAAACCAAAACCAGTGGTCCATCACCCAAAAAATTTTCAACCAATAAACCCGGTGAAGGGAATCTTTTTCCCGATATACTGTTGCATCCGCTTATCCTTTTTTCAGTATAAATTCTTACTCTTTTCCTTTTCCTTTTCTTTTGAAGGTACCAATGGGCAACACCTTTGATCAAGATGCCATGAACACCTTTTTCACCAGCCTCCTCAAGAAACAAGAGGAAACTTTTCAAACCATACTCACCATTGCATTCAAAACTCAAGCTGACTCATTCGCCAATGCTCTCAGCACCCAATCTGCCAACTTCACTAACGCCCTTAACACCCAACATCAGTCCATCCTCAATCAGGTCAAGGAAATGACCAATGCCACCACTGCTCCTGCTCGTATCGAGCCCACTTCCACTCAGGCTGGTACAAGCTATGCTCATACTTTCACTCCTCCCATTATCGATCTGACTGATAAAGGGAAGGCTCCCGACACCCCTACTTCTCTTGCTCTAGACTTAAATGCCACTGCCCCCTCCCCCACTACGAATCTTTTTCAAAGTGGGGACTTCTCTAGCTTTCCCGAAGCTAAGAAACTAATGGAAAAATTTGAGGCTATGGAGAGAACTCTCAAGAATATCAAGAAGCATGAAGACATGATAGATGTCGACTCTCTAGCTCTCTTCCCGAATACAAGGGTTCCGTCCAAGTTCAAAATGCCAGTCATGGATAAGTTTAACAGTACCATATGCCCCAAGACTCATCTCAAAATGTATGTGGGCGCCATGAGACCATTTGGAGTGGATGACGAGCTCCTTGCTCAGTTATTCCAACAATCTCTGATCGGAGTTGCTGTCAAGTGGTTGCTAGTTCTCGACCAAAACCACAAGAAAAGTTGGGATGACATATGCAATGCATTTGTCAAACAATACCATTATAACATCGAGGTGGATGTCACCAGTCGAGATCTGGAAACAACCAAGCAAAGATCAAGAGAGTCCTTCACCGCGTTCCTTATGAGGTGAAGGTCCAAAGCGGCACAAATGGTGAACCGCCCATCTGAAGTAGAGCAAATTGACATCATTGTCAAGAATCTCCTCCCCCAATACCAGATTCATTTGCAAACTCAGTATCTCGCAGACTTTAGAGCTCTCATTGCCACCGCCACTAAGATCGAGGATTTAATCCAATCAAGACGAATCAAGGATGAATCCTCCAGTTCGAGGTATCACAAGAACAATAATTACAACGCCACCAGCTCAACCACTCAAAAAGGAGGAGATGTAAATGATGTCTCTTATCACCAGCCAATGATGTTAGAATCAAGGAGGACTTTCTCCGAGCTAGGCATGCCCCTCAGCATTGTTTACAAGAAAGCCTTAGAGGCTTATTTGGTTAAGCCCCTTGAACCATGAGCTCCTCCATACCCCTTGCCCAGGGGCTACAATGCAAACGAGAATTGTGATTATCACCGAGAAGAGGGGCACAAGACCGACGCATGTAAGGCTTTGAGACACAAAATTTAAGACCTCATCGACAACGGAGACATCATTGCCCCCAAGCCAAAGCCTAATATTGCAACAAATCCTCTTCCGAACCACTAAACTCATCCAATCATCTCAAGTTCCACCCAATAATTGGTACTTTGAGAAAGGTGTCTGCCCTGCTATACCTAAGTCCTCTGAGTCAATGTCTGAGTCCTTTAAGTCTGCGAAGTCTATATCTGAGTCTATTGAGTCTATGTTTGAGTCCTCTGAGTCCATGTTCAAGTCCTCTGAGTCCATCCGAGGCTTTTGAGCCTGCTTCTGAATTCGATTCTATCGAGTCTTACTTTCTGAGTCTGTATTCCGCCTTCCAGGCTTATCCTTTAATGTAACCCATGATGATAAGACTTTTATCAACAATGAAAAGTTTGAACCTTCTATTTTGCTCTATTTCTTCTGATTCATCATTGAATAAGACATCTGAAAAATAAAATGAAATAATAATAATAATAATAAAAATGAAATGAAAATGAAAAAGGCAAAAGAATCAATTAATTATGGCACAAAGGAAAAAACCAAAAATCACATACATTGTATCTGCATATTATGACAGGCAGGCATTAATCGAAAGGCTCGTGGTTTCTTGGACTGTTTTGCGTGGAACCCATGGACATGGTAGACCCAAACATCGCGGTTCGGATGATTTTGGCCTATATACACATAAAGCCTATCAAGCAAGAGCTACATAAAGCATAATGGATAAAATGGTACCATGACCAGCTGAATGCCACCGACAAAAAGAGAATGGATGCTTTGTTACCCATAGAAGCTAGCCAAACACTTCAACAAAAGGTGAAAAATAGAGGTTTGCAAGAAGGGAATCTTATCCTGAAAAGTCATTCGAGCTCCTATGCACGATCCAAGAGGAAAGTTTAGAACAAATTGGCTGGACCATACATACTTGAGAAAAAATCTATCCGACGGAGGCGTCATCCTCATAAATGTGGATGAGAACAAATCCCCCCAACCCTTGCAAACTATATCAACTAAAGAGATACTTTGTCTGAATGTAGTGTCTGTAGTTAGTTTCTTTATCTTTAATGCACTCAAATCAGAACTACATGGACCTAATTCTCCCTAAAAGAAAATGACTAACAGAAAAATGATGTAAGAGATACGTAGGCAGCCCAACTCGGGTGCGATCCAAATCATAGTACAAAATATTTTGTCCACATGACAAAGCATCTCATTCTCATTTCCTCTGTGCTTAATACATCGTTCACTTGATTCTTTTGCCTAAACAAAAAAGTAAATGAATAAAAAGAAAATGCTCGCTAAGCTGAAAACTTGAAAGGGCAGCTTAGGCAGAAATTAGAGCAAGCTCATCGAGTTGAAAACCTGAGAGGGCGACTCGGACAGAAATTAGAGCAAAAATAAAAAAATGTCTCATGTAATGATGATCAGATTTTACAGAATACAACCCATCACCCTAATAAAAAGGATAGTCATTCCAAATATCATCTATAGCTTATCCCATATTGTGTGCTCATATCAGCTTGCAGGCATGTGCAAAAACAGGAAACTTGCAGCAAATCCTAAGTAACTATAAGACAAAAAAGGTGTTGTCATCATGTCTGAAGTCATAGTCTAGCCAATCCTCCTCCTCTTCCTAGGGTGCACATATCTTGTGCAATTGTCAAAATTAGAGTCCACCATAATCTCCTCAATGGTCACACCTCCTCCTAGCTCTCTCAGTTGCAACAGTAGAGGTACTAGCAGAGCTAGAACTGCTCCCACAGTCATATCAGAAAACCTACCCCAAGTGTCAACAACTCTAGAACCACTCCTAGAAAATCCTCCTCTGTGCAGTAGTAGCTTGGGAACCAGTTCCTATTACTGCAACTGAAATCCTCCTATAAACCCTAGAAACAGCAGTCCTTCTCTCTACACCAGTTACAGTAACCCTCCTTTAAACCACCATTGTAGTGTCACCTTGTCTCCTCACTACAGTCACAATCTTCTCTGTCACTCCCATTGCAGTCTTCAGTCACCAGTATAGCCTGTAGTGTCGAACTCCAGAAGCTCATCGAGTCTCCTCCGAAGGTCAAGTCACTCTCTCTGTCTCTCTTGTAATAGTCTCCCCTTCTTCTGCAGTGTCATCATCGATGTCACTTAGTAGAGCAACCCGACACTCTCTCTCAATTGGCCAAACAACCTCAAGCCAAAACAGTCTCAGCCACAGTACAACTCTACCCCATCTAAAGTATCAAACCCACAGTAGAACTGAAAAATAGATACCCAGCTATCAGACAGAAAATCAGAGCCCTCATCCTAAGCCTCTGTCTCCTCAAGTCTTCAAAGTCACTTAGGTCCTGAAACTCCTCGATCACAGCGGTCGCATTCACCCAACCAGCAATGAATATCCAGTTAGCAATATCCTAGGGGCAGGTCCAGAAACTCATGAAAAGTCCAAAAATGCCTAACTCTGAACTCTTGCACCACCATGACTGCCTCCAGATCGCAGTCAAGTATGGCATTGAACTCTTTAAAAGTGAGGCAAAGATCCTCTATGGCAGCACCAAAACGGAAAACACGGGCCACCGAGTCCTAAAACCCAAAGCAAGTCCTCAGAAAATCTCAGTTGACTCGTACTCCCCATAAAGTCACCATCGATGCAATATCGTATCCGCCCAAATTAATCCTCTCCACCTTCTCGAGTTTCTTGGTCCATAAATGTATGTAATGGCTAAAAATATGGCTTCATTGACGAAAAAAAAAAACTCATACACAGAGCATAAGTTGAGAATCCACCCTTTTTGGCATCTATGCAATCATCCATTACATGCATCATCAAGTTAAGCAAAATGTCCATGAATCCCAAAACATGCATAATAATACACAAACATACATGCAAGTCATACACCATCATGCATAAGCCGAGCTAATGGTCTTTCCTCCTTGAAGCTGATCAATATCTTTTTGAAACTGATGGGTACCTTCTCGAAGTTGACTGACCTTCACAAGGTTGACTGAAACCCTCTCAAATCAAACCCTTTCCCGAATCTAATTGGGACCTTTCAGAATGATTATCCCCTCTTAAATGCCATAGTAGCCTTTGCATTTCAGACAATCCTAAAATAGCCTTCAGACTCATATCTTGCATCAACAAGACAACCATTGCACAGAACAAGGTTTTCCCTTTCCAGATAATCTTTGCACAGAGTAAGGTCCTCCACCCGATAAATCAAAATTTCTCAAGCCGACTCGTCATAGGCCGAGGCTCCCCTCTTACCGAAATCTTTTCAAAATCTCTCAAGCCAACTCGCCATAGGCCGAGGCTCTCCTCTTTTCAAAACTTCTCAAGCCGACTCGCCATAAGTCGAGGCTCTCGTCTTTTTCAGAATCTCTCGAGCTGACTCGCCATAAGCTGAGGCTCTCCTCTTTTCAGAATCTCTCGAGCTGACTCACCATAGGCCGAGGCTCTTCTCTTTTCAAAACTTCTCAAGCCGACTCGCCATAGGCCGAGGCTCTCCTCTTTCTTTAGAATCTCTCGAGCCGACTCGCCATAGGCCGAGACTCTCCTCTCTTCAGAATTTCTCAAGCCGACGAGGCTCTCCTCTTTTCAGAATCTCTCGAGCTGACTCACCATAGGCCGAGGCTCTTCTCTTTTCAAAACTTCTCAAGCCGACTCGCCATAGGTCGAGGCTCTCCCCTCTCTTTAGAATCTCTTGAGCCGACTTGCCATAGGCCGAGACTTTCCTCTCTTCAGAATTTCTTAAGCCGACTTGCTATAGGCCAAGACTCTCCTCTTTTCAGAATCTCTCGAGCCGACTTGTCATAGGTTGAGGCTCTCCCTCATACCA
>CATKHJ010469746.1:0-20410 GCA_949750685.1 Vernicia montana
AAAAATATTTTATAATTTATTTATAAATTGTTAGAATTATTTATTTCTCAAAATAAGTAATAATATTATTAAATTCTCAAGAACTGAACCAAAATTTGAGTTTAAACAGGTAAAATAATTTTAAGAAAATAGAGTTATCAAGGCACACTTGTTCAAAGTGGCAAATCGGAATTAAAATAAACAAATTCTTTTTTATCACCTTCTTATTTTGGAGAATGTGTGATCTTCCTAGTACCCATAAAAGCTGTAGTGAGACAAGTTTTAAGCTTCTGAAAACTCTCTTCGTAAGTCTCATCCCACTTGAATTTCACTTGCTTCCTAGTTAACTTGGTCAACGATGAAGCTATCTTGGAGAAATTCTTGACAAATCTCTCATAGTAACCCGCCATACCAAGAAAACTACGCACTTTTGTCACAATTGTAGGTCTAGGCCAACTTGACACTACTTTAATCTTTTTAGGATCCACTTGAATACCATCTTTGCTAACCATATGTCCTAGGAAGCATACATGATCAAGCCAAAATTTACACTTCGATAGCTTGGCATATAGCTTGTGCTTCCTTAGGGTCTGCAATGCCATTCTCAAATTATCTTCATGTTCTTCCTTGCTCTTAAAATAGATAAGGATGTCATTAACAAAGACAATGATAAACTTATCTAAGAACGATTTAAATACCCGATTCATTAGGTCCAAAAATGTAGCTGGAGCATTAGTTAAACCAAATGACAACACCGTGAACTTGTAGTGACCATATCTTGTTCTAAATGTAGTCTTTCATATGTCCTCACTTCGAATTCTGAGTCGATGGTAACCTGACCTAAGATCAATCTTGGAGAAATGGCTAGCTCCATGTAACTGATCAAACAAGTCATCTATCCTTGGTAAAGGATATTTATTATTGATAGTTACCTTGTTCAACTGTCTATAGTCAATGTATAACCAAAGTGAACCATCCTTTTTCTTCATAAATAGGACTGATGCACCCCATGGCGAGTTGTTTGACCTAATAAACCCCTTGTCTAACAAGTCTTGTAGTTGTACCTTTAACTCTCTCAATTTTGTTTATGCCATACAGTAGAGAGGAATGGATATGGGTTGTGTACCCAAAAGGATTTTAATATTGAACTCAATCTCCCTCTCAGGTGGCAACTCAGGCAATTCTTCTGGAAACACGTCCGAAAACTCACTAACTACAAGTATTTGATGAACCTCATTAGGAGTTTTCCTTGTGTCTACAACATGTGTCAAATATCATCGACATGCCTTCCTTAAAAGTCTTCTAGCCCTAATGGCTAATATGATATTAGAAGAAATATCACTTTTATCCCCTTGGAACACAAATTTATCTTCCCCTTACAACTTGAATTCTATTTTTTTTCTCATGACAATCTATGTGTGTATGGTGCTTAAATAGCCAATCCATGCTAAGAATTATGTCAAACTCCAACACTTCTAATTCAATCAAATCCACTGGAAGTTTTCTATATTTAATTCTCACTAGGCAGGACGAGTACACATGGTTCACTTCTATTATTTCCCTTAGAGGTGTGAAGACTTCTAAAGGAATTCCCATAAGCTCTCTACCCTTACACAATTTCTTAGCAAAACAAGGTGACACAAAAGAGTGTGTGGCACCATAATTAAATAAAACTTTTGCTTGTACATCTTGGATAGAGATGGTACCTGTCACTATAGTGTTAGAAGCTCGGGCCTTTTGCTGATTTAGTGCAAAGACTATTCCTCTTCCCCTGCCCTCAACTGCTTAGCTTACCCATAAAGCTTGTCCTTGTCCTCTACCTCTACTTGTTGAACCCTTAGTATCAGTCCTACCCATCTGAACTATAGGCTAAAAAGTCACAGGTGTACTCTGTTGATCTCCCTATAAAGGACAGTTCTTGATAAAATGACCCATCCGTCCACATTTTAGGCATGCCCTGGTGGCAAGTCTATATGCTCCCTCATGCCTCCATCCACAGGTAGAACAAGTAGGATGATCGTAACTTTGCTGTTCAAGTTTAGGCATACTAGTGTTTCCTAGATCAAAAGCCACTGAAACACCCATGGTCTGTCCTCTACTCTAACTACCCCCTCGAGTATGGCTCTAAACTATAGTGGAAGTAGCATACTTAGATACTCTGATATGGGAACTGCTCCTTCCACCTCTACTAGAGTTACTCAGACCCTTTGTCTAGTTATTTGTCTTTTGATCTCTCTCTGCTCTATCTTTCTTGTGTTTAGCTTCCATTTGCTTGACCTTGTCAATCAACTTGGACAAAAAAGTAAATTTTGTGGCACATAAGACATTATGTAGGGGTGCAATCAAACCCCTATTGAACCTCTTAATCAGGACGCCTCTGTAGGGATTACCTCTTGAGCAAACTTGTTAAACCTGTTGAACTCCTTGGCATACTTAGTCACCATCATGCCCTTTTGTTTCAACCTCTCAAATTGGGCTATTCGATTTACCCATTCACCTTCGCCCAAGAACTCATTCAACGTATCTTGCTTAAATTGCTCTTAAACCGGTGGAACATCATCATATAATTAGTTCTCCATATATCTTTGGAACTAATCCCAAACATTATCTTTTAAAAGTAGCCCCACTAACTCACTTGCTCTTGCATCAGAACATGACAATATTCTTAGCATTTTCTCTACCTCTTCTAAGAACCTATGTGGCTCTTCACCTTCTTCCCCATGAAATTTTGGCAACCCCATTTTCAAGAAATTATACATGGAGATACCACCCTCATCTATTACCCTCCTAGCCATTTTCCTAAGTACTGGAGCATTTGCGAGAGCCAGTGGTGGTGGTGGAGCTCTTGCCTCCACTGAAGCAGGTGAGGGCGGTGGAACAATTTCTGGCTCTTATTGCCTAGCCCACCTTAACTCACGAATCTCTTAGTGTAGCTCCCTAAGCTCACGCCTCATAAGACCCACATCCTCATGTGGAATATTTTCTTCTTCCATATGAACTCGGCGTCTAGCTCTAGGTGGTTCTAGAGGTTCCTCATGTATGGAAGCGGCATCTGATGCTACATGTGGTGCCTCAATCTCTTCGGGTGGGGGTTGTACCCATCTAAGATGTCCTCTTCTTCTAGGCAAAATATATATCATGAACAACACAAGAGAGTTTAACGTACAATGGATAATGTGGATCTATACACAAAAGATGACTTCAATAGACATAGAGGAATAATCTTATGCTTCATGGTGTTCACATATCCTATGACTCATATAGTCTAATCTAGACTTAAACATACTCTCTGATACCAACTTTGTCACATCCCAACTTAAGGTCGTGACGATCCTAAGGTATGGGTAGGTATAAGGCAACTAAAAATCCGTAGAACCTATGCTACTATACAATCCTTAGTGGCATCATTACAACTAATCACAATACTCATCCCAAGATCATAACTTGAACAACAAATACATGTTTAATCTATCTCATCCATATACTTATGCTTATCAATACCATACATCTCATAAAATTCCTAATTGTATAAAGTTAATACATATTCATCATTAATGTGATTGTCATTTAGGCCAAAAGAATATCCTTCTTTACTCTCATGGAGCTCTAGGGTAACTCAAAATATAAAGATAACAAAATGGAGAATTACATTGATCAAATGGGTTCCCAAGGAAGAAGGATGCTTGAGGAATCAAGTTGATAAACTATTGCTCTCCTGAAAAAAAATATCAACATAACCTAGTGAGAAATCTCAGCGACTAAAGAATATATATATTACCATACTTGTGAGGTTAGGTGATTTAAGACTAGCTCACAAGGATGACTTTTGTTCTCATATCTCATCAAATGGGTACATATGGCATATAGTATTCAAATAAGCTTTATAACACATAAATGGGTTTTAGAAATAGAAATCATCCACATAATTTAGAAGTAGATGCACTTTATTAGCATACTTCCCACATGAAATAAGATTAGAGAAATGATTAGCATACTCTCCACATAAATAAGAGTAGATATTTTTCATTAACATACTCCCCACATAAACATGAAGCTGATCAGGCTTCACATCTAGGAAAATTTACCCCTCCTAGCTAGGTGTCAGATATTATACCTTATCTGGTAGGTTACAATGTGTATAAAGTATTATGTCTTACCCATATCAGTTGAGGATTTCTTTTCATTTTAGGGTTTATCACCACATAAGCAATAAAGGTTCATAGTTCACATTAACTCATAATCACATAAGGAATTTGCATTAGGCAAATAAGGAAAATCACATAGTTCTCATGAATCAAATATGGTTTGGCATATGGATAGCACATAGGGTTAATAGTTTACTCATACACTCATACACACGGTAGTTTAAACAATGAAATAGGCTTTAAGTCTTTAGATATCAAATACAAATATAATAGTATATTTTCTACTCACCTTTGCCAAAAAGAATGCTCTTTGAATCTTTGAAGACTATCTCACATTAAACAAAAGTGATGGTCACATCCATCCTCTTCTTCCTCTTGCCTTCTACTAGGAGCTATACACATAATAATGGAAAGTTAATCAACTCATGCTCTTAGCTTTATCCAACTATGAAATCATAACTTAATCTCACTTTATACTCAAACTTCTATGAGAGAAAGAGGAAAAAAAAACCCAAACCCTAACTTACCTTACTCACCAAAGTTTTAATGGTGGAAAAGATGAAAACCAATTGTTAATCCTATATCTCTTGGGTAATGAAATGGAAGCAATAAATGAGGTTTCTAGCACTTTGGAAATGTGAGTTAGGTGTTTTCTGAAGCATTGAATGGTATTAATGAGAGAGAAATGTCTTAAATTCCTTTTTATAGCCCAACATTTCGATTTTGTCCCCGACACGTGTAACAAGCATTACACTTGAGTAACGGGCGTGACACACACTGTTCATATTATTACTCAAGACTTATAAAATGGATATTGCACATATGTCACGGGCGTGAATTTTACTTCTGTCTGAAATTTTCAAAATTAAGTAACGAGTGTTCTAGTTTAGTAACGGTTGTGACATATCGATAGCGGATGTTAGAGAATATTAATAGCCATGAATTTCCTTTTTTATAAGAATTTCCTTAATTTGCAATTTAGGGTAACGCTCGTTACAGTTAAATAATGGGTGTTACCTGATTCCTTCCATTAGTCTTTCAAATTTCAAGTCATACACTAGGAATTTTCACATAGCATTCAACATTTACGGTTACATGAACTTGGGGTATTACAAATCCCCAAGAAGGGAACTCAGCTTAAATACACTTGCTCTCTTCCTAGAGATAGGAGACTGGAAAGCAGTGGTAAACTCTAAATCCACTCAAACTCATTAAGTCTTTACTCTAAGATGCAGTCATTGAGTTAAGTATCGGAGGGATAGTGCTAGGCCGAAAGCTTGGCCCTCTAATACTTGTTTCCTCTCTTTTTCCTTCTATTGTATAGGTCACCGACCCAAAGATAAAGCAACCTAGCTTCCAGTTGACTTAGGTCCAACACCTCTAGCTCCTATCCAGGTGATGGGCGGCCTTAAGGCTTGGGACCCGCCAGAGAAAACTCCATCACATACTTACTATTAGTTACATTATTCTAGAACAATTAATGTTACTTGTGGCCATTATAAAGGTAAAATAGTAAAAGAAATGGAACTCTTAATATTTATGTCAAAATAAAAGTGAACTATTATTTGTGGATAAAAGAAGTATAATATATACTTGAATTTAGCTTTATTAAATTAAAATCGAATTGAATTCGAATATTTTGTGAATCAAATTAAATTACTCATGAATAATTTGATTTATTTGTATTATTAATTATTATATATTTTCTCTATCCACAAATAATTGTATTCATCTTTATGTTGGCATAAAATTTAAGAATTTATATTTTTTCTTTACTATTTTATTCATACCATGACCACTAATAGCATTAATTATTCTAAAATAATATGTTAATTATAAGTATATTAAATGATATATTTGAAAATATAATAATAAATTTAACATAAAAGAAAAGTGGACAAATTTTGTTTTAAAATATTTTAAAAAGAAAATGTATAAAGCATATTATTTATAAAAGGAAGGAGTATATGATTATAAAAATAATAATAAAATAAAAGTACAATTAGGCATACTATTAATTTGGAATTGGGATATCACAACAAGTGCCGTACAACAGCCCAATAACATGAACAATCTTTGATGCAATGCAAGACAATAGATTGGTAGGGTTATCATGGAAAATGACACTAACAAAGCTTATACATATTATATTATATATAATCAAAAGTTTCCAATTGAGATTATCAATACAACAAGGAATTAAATTAAATTATTAATATTATTACTATCATTAAGAAAAATGGAAGTTGTCGTATAAGAAAAGTAATGATATCAAAAGAAGAAAAAATGAGAAGAAAGGAGATTGGAGGAATAAGAATTTGTAATCACGCATTGATAGCTTGGCGAGTGGGTATAATCAATTCTGTTTAGCTTTTGATTATAAATTATAAAAACTTTTTAAGTGATAATAATCATTAAACTGTCGGTAATTAATTTAATGGTAAAAAATATTACTAAATGTAATGGAATGGTGGTCCTTTTGATTAATTGTTTTCTAGAAGTTTAACTGTCTAAAGAACACAATAGACCCCACTTGCTCAACATTAGGGAAAAAGCTTAATTTGACTGCCTCAAAAGCAAGGGAGAACAAAGCCACTAATTAATTGCCTAAAAAAATTATTATTACTTTTAATCAATTGATCACAAGCCAGAGTATGTCTCAACTCTTTAGTCTGGTTTCAGGGTGATCTATAGGCTCAACTAACTATGACTTCTCATAGATAGATTATGGTGGGCTAATGAGATTTAATCCCCACATTACATAGTTTACCAATTCAAAATATAATTAATTTGATATGAAAAAAATTAATAAAAAAGATAATTTAATTAGCTGGATTGATTCAAAACATATAAAATCAATCAAAATCTCATTTGAAAATAAGAGTGATGTATATTTCAACTCATTCGTAATTGAATTGACTCGTTTTAAATTCGTTAAAAAAACAATCTAAAATAATTTAAATATCCACGTATTCAATCTAACCTATTTTTCCACCATTACTTATTGCTGATGTATTTTCAAAGGATAATGATTAGTAATTAATATAACTAATAATCAAATAAACAATTTTCATTTAATGCAATGGTTGAAAATTCTTGTGCATAATAGATCATAGGCACATAAGATCTATAAAATAGGATGTTTATAATAAGAAATATATTACAAAAAGGAACTATAGAGCCTTTTATTACATTGAAATTTAAATAATGAATTACATAATAAAAATAACTTTTTTTTCCTATAAATTTCTCTATCTAACTTATTATGATTCAACATTGAGTTCTTTTGATAGAGATAAAAAGTATTGAAAAGTAGTGATAAATAATTGAAGAGATAAATGAAAAGGAGAGAGAGAGAAGAATATTTTCTCTTTGGAAGTAAAAACAATGGCATGTAATTATAAAGAGAGAGAAAAATATTAATATAATCCAATTATGAATATATTTTTATTTTTTAATTTCAATTGATCAATTTCTCTTACTTTTATTGTATATAATAATTGTAACTAAAATTGTAAGTTGGAATAAAATTGACAAAATTATAAAAATGTGAAAATTTTTGGATTTTTTAAAACAATTAGACCTTATTTATTTAATATTTTAGTGATTATGTGTTTGAATTGTAATGATATATGAAGTTTTTTTTTTGTCAAAATATTCCTATGTACAGAAAATTTCTTAGTTGGAACTTAATTAAAAATTAATACCACCTTGACCCAAGCCTAACTTAGTTTCAACTTGTTTTATTTTTGGTTAATTCATAACTTGGAATTTGAATTTCTTGTAGAGATTAATTAACTTTTAGGTGGTGTATTATCTTTGACAAGCAAAGTAAACTAATATTTTTGGTTTACTTATGAGCACCTATTTTTTTCATTATATATAAGAAATGAATCATGTGTATACACACATACAGTATTAAGAAAATGAATCATGTGTACATAATGTTTTTATGTAAACTAAACAAATATGTAGGCCATACGATGCTATTATATATATATATTTTTAGTAGATTTGAAATTCTTAAAAGCAATGAAATTGTTAATATATAAACTTTTAATCTCAAACCTCAGTAACTGCGTACAAAGTATATATGTTGTGAATTGAGTTGTGACCTGCTTTTAAAAAATTGTGTATAGATAAAAGGTGTTGGGTTCAGTTGGCAATACAGGTTTAGTTTATGGGAAAAACTTTTTATTTAATTTTTACTAAACACACGTTTTAGAAGAGGTGGGGAGCTTTAACTGTAACTATACCTTGAGTTCAGATTAATCTCACAATCATGTGACGGTAGAATAAGTGGTCTCTACCCAAAAAAAAAAAAAAATTGTGTACAGAATTAATTTTTATTTTTTAAAAAAAATAATTGTTTTTGATGAATAATTATGGTTTATTGAATTTTGTTCAAAAAAATTAAAAAATTGAATTTTTCCAAAATCATAATTTCCTAAATTTTATGAAATTCAAAAGCAGTTTATTAAAAATATTTTAAACTTAATATCAAATACATAATAACTCAGTCAATCAAGTGTGGTTTGGTTGATCTTCTCATCTTCTTTAAGAGTGTGGAAAGTGGGAGGTTTTAGTTTCGAATTTCTCAAATCACAAAAAATTATCACAAATTTAATAAAGATGTTAAAAAATATATATATATTCCTGTTGTGAAGCCTACAATATTTTGATCCATTAAACTCCTTAATATTATATATATATATATATATACACACGCATAATAACTCAATGACAAACAATCTTACAACTACTAATTATAATTAACTATTTATTAAAAGGAGGTTGCTAATTACTAGCATAGCTACCAATTGAAATTTGCCTGAGTGCTAGTCAGAATTTTAAGGAGGGGTTACAAAATTGGATCTAATTCTCAAAATCAATTCAGAATTATCTGATGTGGAACTTACTTGGCCTCACATTAAATTTGAATTATTTGTACAATTAAGGGTTAAGTTGGTAACGAGTTAACCTGTTGCTTACCCATTTAATTTAGGGATAAGGTGCAAATATACCCCTAATATTTAATTAAAAGTGTAGATTAACAGTTAGGTGATGTTTGATAACACCATTCAACACTTAAAATTAAAAATTTCAGCACTTAATTGTTTTAAATTTGTTTAATAACTACGTCTTAAAAATCTAAATTAAATTAAAAACCACTTAAAATGATAAGTCAAATTTTTAACTTAAAATTTATACTGAATGCAATAGGTAATTAAATTTTTAATATTTTTACTATTTAAAAATTTTATCACTTATTTTATTCAACATTTAAAATTCAGTATCTAAATTTTCAACATTTAATTTTTAGTTTTACCAAACACTATCTTAATATTTTTCGAGGCACAAATATGTTTCTAACGTTACAAAAATGGGCCAACGAATCCATTCTCTCTGTTACCTCTATTATCTCTCTCTCCACACTTTTCCTTTTTTTTTTTGTTCTTTTTTGTCCTTCCTTTATTTTTGTTTTTTTTTTTAACTTGTATTTTACATTTACCTACAAAATATTTGTGTGTGTATATACATATAATTTGATTTTTTCCATTTATTTTTTTATTTATAAGTTTATATAATGATAATTGTAATTATTAATAAAATTTAATTATATTATTAGAATATATGATAAAAATTTAAAAATAATTAATTGTGATATTGAATTGAATAAGTATATTCTAAATTTTTTTAAAAAAACATAATAATGTGAAAATAAATTAATGAGATAACTAGTTTAATTTTTTTAAAATTTTTTTGAAAAATGATAAAAAAAAATTCTGAATAACTTTTGATAAAAACTAGTTATGTGATTAATTTATTTTCACGTCATTATATTTTTTAAAAAAAAAATTAGAGTGTACTTATTCAATACCATAATTAATTATTTATAATTTTTATCCTATATTCTAATAATATAATTAAATTTTATTAATAATTACAACTATCATTATATAAACTTATAAATACAAAATAAATGGAAAAAGTCAAATTATATGTATATACATATATAAATATTTTGTAGGTAAATGTAAAATACAAGTTAAAAAAAAAAACAAAGATAAAGGAAGGGCAAAAAAGAAAAATAAATAAAAAAAATTAAAAAAATTAAAAATAAAAAATAAAAAAAGGAAAAGTGTGGAGAGAGAGAGAGAGATAATGGAGGTAATAGAGAGAATAGGCGCGTTGACCTATTTTTGTAACGTTGGGATATATTTGTGCCTCGAAAAATATTAGTTGTTGATTTGCACTTTTAGCCAAACACTAGGGTATATTTGCACTTTGTCTCAAAAATATATATAAGAGTTATTTTGATTAAATATATATTTTCAACTTATTGATTTGGAAGCATGAGATAACATATTCATAATATATAAGTAAGAATTTTCCGAATCATCAAATTACATGTGATTTCATTTCATCCCTAAATTTTTTACTCAAAATATATAGTCAATTAATATGAAAAAATCTAAATAATTGTTTGGAAATGAATTAATGCTGTATTCTTTAACTTTATGTGCTTGTTGTTAAGGCCTAAGGCTAAGGGGATGTGGTCGGGATCATGCATATATAGTGGGTATTTCCTTTTCACTTCATATGTCTCATTTGGATATTTAGCATAAAAAACATATATCTCTTCCGATTTCTTCCCAACTTGATTTGAAGCGATATTCTTGTAAAATCTAGAATTATATATATAGTTGTATACACACACATATTAGCGATTTTTCAAGAAAAAAGACCGTTAGAGTTTAAACTTTTAATAATTTTCTATATTGTAAATGTAAGGATTCGACCAATTTTCTATATTGGAAATGTAAAAATTTTAACCATTAAATTATTAGTTTAATAATATATTTAAATAACTATTCAATCAATAAATTACTAGTTAAATGAAATATTTGTTATTTAAAAGAGTGTAAGAAAAACATATAGTTGACAATAATAGTTTTCTTTTTTTCGTTTAATTTTTTTATAGAAGGGTAAATAGATTGATATAATATACAACCCTCTCTTTAATTTTTAATAATTCTCATTAAATTGATGAAAATTCATGTAAATGAAAAAAATATTTGAACTTGAGATTCCTGTTAAGATATAAATCTCATATGAATTAAATATAAGATGTTGAATGAGTTTATATATAATTGAGTTTTTCAATTTCAAAAGCTATTAAGGTTGGCGCACTCTTAAGATTATATAAGTTCCAACATTTATAAGATGATATCAGAGTAAGAAAATTGTCCATGTACCTACTCATGTTTTATTATAATTCGGATTGAAATTTCAATTTTTTTTTTAATTTTCGGTCCGGTATATTCCGGATTTAGTTTGATTTCAATTTTTGTCCCGTAGTGAATTTTTTTTAATTATCTTTTGCCCGGTAATTGACTTTCAAATTTATTTTTTCATTCATGTTGGGCTTGCAATTGTTTTAATCCAATTCTCATTATAAATTTGCAAGTGTTAACTGAACTTAATAAAAAATTGTTTGTTGTCATTTGATGGAGAGTGTTAAGATATAAATTCCACATGAATTAAATATAAGATGTTAAATAAACTTATATATAATTATTTTTTTTAACTTAATAGCATTTGAAGTTGACACTCCTAAAATTATATAACTCTGACATTTATAAGTCAGCATTTACACTTAAAAGAAGGTGAAAAATCCAATTACATCATATACTTAATTTGCACAATGAGAGGTTGTTAATGTTGGGAAAAAGAAGCGAAAAATATATACTGTGGGAACCCATTCACTGAGCTGTGTAATGATGGGGCGCATGTGGTGAGGACTCAGAACTCAGATAGATACCTCTCTGTTTCTTTCTAGTATTTAACACTATTAATATTTTAATAGTAAACTGAAAAAAAAGGGAGAGAAGTAGGAACAAAATTCCACAAGCAAATTGCTATGTATCTTCTTTCTCTGGCTGTCTTTGCTTGCCCGCCAACAACTTAATAAATATGTCCTAAAATTCCTACTACTAGTTTTTATGTTCAAAATGGCAATCCTATGAAATGTACTCTGCAATTTCTTTTCAGGTTTCTTTTTGGAATAAATTTCTACTGTTGTAAATTGTATTCTTTCACTTCTGTGACCAAATAAATGTGTGAGTTCTAGAAAGATGGTAATGTAAATTTCTTAATCTTTATCATCAAACCAAACCATTTAATTATATATTGGGAATTTATTTTAAGATATTTGTGAATGAAAAAATTCTTCATTTATAATCTTATTTAAGAATTGCTCTGATAAATAATAAGACAAAGAGCAATCTATTCATTAATTAAGTCAATTATTGATTTTGAGGCATTCTAAATTTTGATATTAAGGTAGGTCAAATAACATAATTTTCTTTTATTTGAAAAAGACAAGCAAATAAAAATTAACCACATGTCCTAGTTGATGATATGTATATATGCATAGAAATTAAAGAGAAATTTCTTGGGGCAAAGAGAAGGAAAAAGTAAAACCCAAATAGATCCAAGAAAATTTATTTCCCTATTGTAAGTGAGCAGTCAAATTATAATTAATTATGGGGCTAATTTATTAGTATTAGACAGTAGACACCATATACATACAATTTGACAAAGAGAAAAGAGGGTGTAGTACAAAGTGAAAACAGTAATTTTTGGTCATGATTAAAACTATGATTAACAAAAAAGCTTTAGCTACCCTTTAAGGAGAAGAAGAGAAGAGAGAAAGTGGCACTGTCAAAAAGATGCTCATTTACTGAAACTTCACAGTGCGCATGGAATAGCATGACTAAAACCAAAAAGGGTAGTCAGAGCTTTTCCCCCACTTATACATTATTAAATCTAAAATAATCAATTAGTTAAGATTCAATATTCATATAAATATAATAAAATTTGTAATTCTCTGAAATCTAATGCTCCCCATCTGCAATATATATATATAAACTCTTACTTACAAATACCCACCAAACTGACCAAAAAGCCTTATCTTTTTCAAACCCCATTACACATCCTTTCAACTGTTGCAGCTATATATATTTTATTTAATTTGGGCAGTATTTTTTTAGTATTATAATATTGTACCTTATGTTTTTCCTATCTATATAAGCATGCGCTTTAACAAACCATAACACTACTGTATCAAAATTTGGTCATCATCATCATCATCGGCATAAATCCATAGTATAGTTGAAGGTAATAAAGATTTCTCTGTTTTCTTGATGAATTTTCTTGTCTTTATTAGAGAATGGCTGACAAATTTTAGTTGCTAAAACTCACGTTAGCAATGGCTGTTCTGTTCTTGATCACAGTTTTCATGATTCAGAAATTAAAGAGGGGTGGTTAGTGCCGGTGCCAGTGCCAGACTATTGTACACAGAGTAAACACAAAGCTGAGGTTTGTTCCAATTTTGGAACAATTATTTCCAATTACGCATCAACAATAACAACAACAACAAAAAAGGAGGCAAATATTTTGACCCTATTGGCTCATTAACTTGGCTGTTGAATCTGAAATTATAATTGGTATGTACATGTTTCCTATATATTACTTATTTCTCTTTTCTTTTGCTATCCAGATTTGACATCCCAATTCTTGTTCTCGATGTATTCTTTAAGCTTTTCTTGATTCTTGATATTCTTGATATTTATATGTTTCTTGATTTATAGGCATAGAGAATCGATTGATTGATGGATAGTTTGGGATGGGATGATTCACAAGTCCTTACAAACACATCATCTTTATGGAGCAATAATCCTCAACATGCATTACCATTGTGGAGCAATAATCAAGAAACCTTAATTGCCTCTAATAATTCAAATTCTTGCCTTTTGGGTGGCAAGATAGATCTCACAGAAGATTTCTTTAATCAATTTCAAGACCTCCAAAAGGTGAATTCAAGTTCTGAAAGAGTAAGTGAATTAAAATGAAATGAATCTTTGAAACTAGCCAGTTCTTGCTTAATTTTGATTAATTTTTCTATAAAAATTAATGTGGTCTTTATTAATATTGATTCTATTAATTAATTAATTGCAGCGCCAAGAGAGTACAAGAATCATTGGAAATACAGTATTTGCAAAATCTGGAGCTGTAATAACTTGGGGAGATGCTTCAACTCAAGAACTATACTCTTCTGGTTTTGGAAAGGCTGCTGCTGGTGTTTCAACAGCAGGCTCTCTTGAATCTTTGGATTGTTTGCTCTCAGCTACTACTAGCAACACAGACACATCAGTAGAAGATGATGGGATTTCCATGATCTTCTCTGATTGCAGAAACTTATGGAATTTTGGTACTAATAGTGCAGTTTCATCTGGAGAATCTGAGAACAATACTACTTCCAATGCAAGAAACAAAGAAATGCATCACCCAGTAAGCGAAATCGAAGAAACTGTTTCTCATAATTCTTCAGATAAAAAATGTTCACAAACTAATAATAAGTCTGCAGTTTCTACAAAAAGAATGGGTGACAACATTAGATATCCTTATTTTGATCTTCTGCAAACCGATTGTTCAACTACTACAGAAGGTGGTTTTAGGCTCGTTTCAGAGAACCCACCAAATCCAATAAAGAGACTAAGATCATCATCATCAAATATCAATTTTCAGCAGCCAAGTAATTCATCAGTATCTTCTTCAATTGATCAAGAGCCTGATCCAGAAGCCATTGCACAAATGAAGGAAATGATTTATAGAGCTGCAGCTTTTAGACCAGTGAATTTAGGCTTGGAAATGGTGGAGAAGCCTAAGAGGAAGAATGTTAGAATATCAACTGATCCACAAACAGTGGCTGCTAGGCAAAGGAGAGAGAGGATAAGTGACAGAATTAGGGTTTTGCAGAGGTTGGTCCCAGGTGGAAGCAAGATGGATACTGCATCAATGCTTGATGAGGCTGCAAATTATCTCAAGTTCTTAAGGTCCCAAGTCAAGGCACTAGAAAATCTTGGCCACAAGCTTGACTCAGTTAATAATTGTCCACCAACAAACATTGCTTTCTCTTCTTTACCGTTCAATAACCACTCTTTTCCCATGCAAACTCACTTTTCACTCCAAAACCCTAATCATATTCACCACCCTCAGAGTTAAAAAGCTAATTAAAAGCACTCACATGCTTTAGTAAAAAAAAAAAAAAAAAAAAAAAAACCAATAGAAAACAAAACCCTAATAATGGATCCCTTAATCATGATACTTATCATCATTTTTCCATCTCCAATGATTTGATTAAGGATCCAAAGCCCATTTTCTAGCCTAAAAACAAGTACAAAAGCTAATCAAAGATCCTTACCCATAATCTTCATCATTACATTTCTATGACCCAGAGAGTTAAAAGGTTTTCACTAATGATAGGTTTCCTAATTATCACCATCATTACATCCACCTTCCAAGAGAGCACAAAGGGAATTAAAGAGTTCTTGTGTAGTTTTATTTGCTCTACTGTTTTTGCTGCTTCCACTATATTTTGTATAAACAAAGTGGAATTTAGAAATGTGGGAGAATTATTAGATGATAGTGGAAATAGTAAAATTGGGATTGGAAGTAGTTTAGGTATATATCAATGCCTTTTTTCATACAAAAAGGCATAGCAATTATAACACCTATGATTAAGATCAAGGGCTAGAAAGTGATTATCACTTTAACTTATTGTATTTTAATAGTTTGTTTAATGTTATATCCAATGTACTTAAAGCTCACTATTCTTGGAGATATTTATGATGTTTTTTTTTTAATGAAAAATTTATAGCTAACCAATGTAAGAGACATTCTCTTAAGAACTGTGAGGTCCAGTCAGTGGTCCTTTGTCTCCTTGATTCAATCCAAGGCGTGCCCTTGAAAATCACCCCAAAACTCATTGCTTAGCACATGTTTATGCTTCTTTTTTGGCAGGTGGTTCTATTTGTTTTAGTTAATTATTAAAACCCTTTTCCCCCATTTTAAAATTCTACGATTCTTAGAATTTTAATCAAGCTAATGATATATTCATTATGATGGTGGTGGTGATGATGTGGGTTTATCATAAATAATTATGATATTTGGGTATTGCAAGCAGTTCTAGGCTTTGTCTTGCATTATAAAGTAGTACAATTATTTTTTTTTTATTCGTAGTAAAATAGTATATATATATATATATATATATATATATATATATATATAAAATGAATTATATTTTACAAATTATGTTTATTCTTTTAATTTGGTCATATATAAACATTTGGTATCTGAATTGGAAGATTCATAAATAATTTGTTATAGTAGTATAACTTTATATAATTAAATTTTATTCGGAAATTGAGTCAATCTTTCAAATTAATTAATTAACTAATTAAATATAGATTTTGATTGGATGAAAGAGGATGTTTGAATATGTGTGGTTGGGGGACTAGATATGCTATATTTAGACATTATTCTGTTGTGAAAGGAACCTAGATCTCTCTTCATTTGGCTTTTGTTTTTATGTTTCTGATCCAAGTATTCAAATGCTACATAGCTATAGAGAGAGAGGTCCAAAAAATAACCAATTTGCGTGTGTAGAAAGATAATGAAAACTCATATTTTGTAGGCTTTCTCAAGTGGGAAATTTGACTATTTTTAAAACAGTTGGGGATAGGGTTGTATTGTTAATTTGTTATGGACAGCTACGTTTTCCATTGGATGACTTAGTGAGTGTTGGCTCAATCAAACCACAGGCTAATATAGCTATTAATTAGCCATCTATACCTTCTTTAAAGCGTGCAAAAATTATATATATATATATATATATATATATATATTTATAGGAACCTTCATTAATAATTTGTTACAACTAGAAAAAAAATTAAATAAAATTCATATTTTCAATATGAAACAATTGAATTATTGGTCTCCAATCAGAAATTGTCACTAGGCACAACATTGTTGACTTGATACCTCTTTTTATTTTTTATTTTTACCCTTTTCTTTTTTGGTACATAGAATTTGAATAATTGAATTTTCTTTTCTTTATGGTTGGCAATTTGAAGGGAAGATAACATATTATATTCTTTTGCTTATTTCAGCAAATATATGCTGAAAGTTTTATTTTATTAGTTTTTATCTTTCATTGGTGATCAAAGTTTTATTTTATTAGTTCAATTGGCAAATAAAATTTGCCTAAAAAGAAAAAAACTACCTCTTAGTTTATATTTGGTTCATTTTGAAATTCTAATGAAATGTAAATTTTATTTTTAATTTGGTTTTTGAAAAATAATTTAAAATTTAAAATTATTTATATTCAAATGATAAATGATATATATTTTCCCAAAAGATCGTTTTTGGGCTTTTTTGGGTGTGGTTGGTGCTGGTAAGGATTGGGCTTATCAAGTCTTAAGTCTTAATAACAAATAGCAATGGATCTGGTTTTTAGGCCCATCAATAGTTGATTTTTTTTTTTTTTTTTGCCAAATCAATAGTTGATAGGGTATGCAATTCTTTTTAGGGCACTGATTTTTACTTATAATTTAAGGAGGGTGTATTCAATTAAAATTTTTATAATTTTTTTTTTAAGTGAATGACTTTTATAGAGTTCATAGATTTTTATTGACTTATGTGGAGTTTATAAAATTATGAATAACTTTTAAAAACTTTATTTTAAAAAAAATTTATAGATATTGATAGACATTTATAGATATTAATATACTTTCATTGATTTTTAATATTTGTTAAATAACTAATTAATAAGATTTTTTTTTTAGCTACAAAGGAAGGGGAATATCATGAAAAATATAAAAACACTCAACTGCTATTAACTTTTATATGCATAGAAACTTTCATTGGTTAACTCACACCTACTTTGTCACTTTACAAAATAGACAAAATTCCATCAGAATAATCATTCCAAATATTCATCCCTTGAATATGACTTAAAGCTATAGATATTAGAAAATTTGTTACTTGATTGCATTATCTGAATATGTGATTATAAATCACATTATAATAATTTTTATTTTTATATTATTTAACTTCTTAATATTACATAAAATATTATTGACATTAAGAAATTCAAATAACAAAAATTAAGATGTGAGATTTGCAATGAAACAAATCTTTTATCGCAACTATAAAAAAAAAACCATATTAATAATGATAAAAAAAAAACAAACACAAGGCATATGATTAGTCAATTAAATAATTAATTTAAAATTTATATGATAATTCTATATAATTTTTTATGTATATAAATTATATATTCTATTTAAAAGAAGAAAAAAAAAGAGAACATTTTAAACTTTTTTTTAAAAATTATGTTTATATTTAAACTATTTGTAAATGTTAATTTAATTAATAATTAATTGTGTTTAGGTATCCACCCGTTAACATATTTCTATCAACTATATGTTTATATGTTATGTGTTAGTTTTTTTTTTTTTTTTGAAAGTTGTGAAATATTTTATTTTATTTTTTGTATGTGGTTTTAAAAAAAAAGTCGGCTGAAATCTTGAGAAGAAGTGAAAGAGAATTGTGAAGATTTTTTATTTATACAATACATAAAAAGTCAATAAAAGTATACAAAAGTCTATTATTTATAAAAGTTAATGACTTTTTGAATACCAGTTAACTTTTATAGACTTTATAAAAGTTGTAATTGAATACCCCTTGATTTTTATAGACTTTTTTAAAGTTTTTAAAAGTCATTATTGAATATCTCTTGACTTTTATAGAGTTTTTAAAAGTTATTATTGAATACCTCTTGACTTTTTAAGTCCGTAAAATTTTTTAATTCTCCTAATCCAATACACCCATATAAGTGATTTTTGAAACATAAGCGCTGAAACACAAAAATGTTATTAAACAAGCTTTAAAAAAAAAAAAATTATCTACTTAATATGGGATTATCTAACATCCCCTGTTTTAATTTCTTCTAGGGCCCTAATTAAAGGTTCTAAAATATCTTTCATTTTAAAACTTAATTTGTTATTCTTTGCGCCTTGTCAGGTTTGAGAGTTTCAAAAAAATTGTTAACAAATATCAATTCCTTATAGTATGCATAAAGACATAGTTTTTGCCTTCCAATCATGCAAACTGAAAAATTAATAGAAGAAAGGAATATAATTTATTAAAAGACCAATAGCCAACTAGTACTAACATATTTAATTATCAATCATCTTCTAACTAGATGTTTGAAACCAACATAAATAATTTATAATTTTCTTATTGGCTATCTTGTCAGAGGATTCAGTCCAGTATTCAGATTTACAGAGATTAATTCAATTGTCCCTTCTGATGTGTTTATTCGAGTTATCTCCATAGCCAAACATTGGTTTAGTTCCTTCACCACTTGAGTAATGGTAGGTCTATTCATAGAAGGTAAAGACACACAATTGCTAGTTCCACAGCTTTCCACACAGAATCAATGTGAAAATCTCCTTTTAGCCTTGAATCAGCAATACTTTTAATATCCCCCTTGCAAAGCATGGATTTAACCAGGGCGGAGCCAGAATATTTTGTTTGAAGGGGCCAAATATATTATATAATAGGATAATAATTTAAAATATGCTCTAAAAATCAATGTATCAAAACTTTTTAATACAACTATAATTCATAAACTATGTAGGAAAAAAAAAAAAAACATAAATATAAAATATAAATCTTCAAATTCTTCATTATTTGTTAAATTGAATCATTAAGTTGTGTGTATTTGATTTTATAATAAAATCAAATACACACAACTTAATGATTCAATTTAACAAATACTCATTCTTAAAATATAAATCTAATATCTAATCTATACAATTAAATTTCAATAAAATATAAAATCTTACCTCTTGAAAAGTCCACATTCAATTTTTCCTTTTTTTCTTCTTTCTTTTATGACTGATCACTTAAGAACGCAGCACAAAAAGAATGAGAAGAAGACTAAAAGACGTAACACGGTAACAGTTGATAACTTGTTATGTACTATTTTTTTTTTTTGTCGCACAAACCTTTTTTTTTTTTTTTTATTATTTTTGTTGTATTATTAGAATAAATTTTGTTGTTTGAAGTTTTATATTTAACAAATTCAAATTGTATTGATTCTTATACAATTGCACATGAGCTCAATAACTCGTTAGTTTTTGAACGGTTCCATATTGCAAATTCTTTTAGCTTTTAGGATTAGAAGAACCAAATATCAAAACATGGCCAAGTTTTGGGGGGCACACATTACAAATATAAACATGTCCATAGATATATATATATATATATATATATATATATATATATATATATATATATATAGAGAGAGAGAGAGAGAGAGAGAGAGAGAGAGAGAGAGAGAGAGAGAGAGAGAGAGAGAGACAGAGGGACAG
>CATKHJ010469768.1:0-11121 GCA_949750685.1 Vernicia montana
GTTGCCTTTCGGCTTAACCAATGCTCCTGCGGCTTTTATGGATTTGATGAACCGAGTATTCAAGCCTTTCTTGGATAAATTTGTGATAGTCTTCATCGATGATATCCTTATTTATTCCAAGAATAAAGAAGAACATGAAGAACATTTGAAGATTACATTGCGAACCTTGAGAGAGCACAAATTGTACGCCAAACTGTCGAAGTGTGAGTTTTGGCTCGATTGTGTTTGCTTCTTAGGGCATGTAGTTAGCAATGATGGAATCAAAGTTGACCCGAAGAAGATTGAAGAAATGTCAAGTTGGCTTAGACCGATAAATGTGACAAAGGTCTGTAGTTTCCTTGGTTTGGCAGGTTATTATAGGAGATTTGTCAAAGATTTCTCCAAGATAGTTTCGTCAATGACCAAGTTAACTAGAAAGAAAGTGAAGTTCAATTGGGATGATGACTGTGAGAAGAGTTTTCAACAGCTTAAGACATGTCTCACTACAGCTTCAGTACTCGCTTTACCAAAAGGATCGGAAGGTTTTGCGATTTACTATGATGCTTCAAGAGTAGGATTGGGATGTGTTCTTATGCAACATGGCAAGGTGATTGCATATGCTTCGAGACAATTGAAGAAGCATGAAATGAATTATCCCACATATGACTTAGAGATGGCGGCGGTGATCTTGCTCTCAAGATATGGAGACATTACCTTTATGGTGAGAAGTGTGAAATTTACACCGATCACAAGAGTCTCTAGTACATCTTAAAACAAAGAGATCTGAATCTAAGGCAAAGAAGATGGGTAGAATTGCTTAAAGATTATGACTGACAGATTCATTATCATTTGGGAAAATCTAATGTAGTTACAGATACTTTGAGTCGGAAGTCAATGGGAAGCTTAGCTCACATTACAGCAGGGAATAAACTGTTGGTGAAGGAATTGTTCAACAAGGGGTTGAAACTGGAGATTTCCGAATCTCAAGTACTTATGGCACACTTTCAAGTGAGGCCTATGTTGATTGATGAGATAAAGACATTGCAAGACGGTGATCCTTTACTAGTTAAGTTAAAGAAAGAAGTTTGAGAAGGCCAAGCAGTAGAATTCCAGTTGAAAGATGATGTATTGATGCATGGGGATCAGTTATGTGTATCGAATGTAGATGGACTTAGAGAAAGAGTAATGAAAGAAGCACATCAAGCTCCATATAGTATTCATCCAGGTGCAACCAAGATATATCATGACTTGAAAGGTTATTATTGCTGGCCTAGTATGAAGAAAGATGTAGCTATCTTTGTGTCTTCTTGTTTGACATGTCAACAAGTCAAGTTCGAGCACCAAAAATCTTCAGGTCTTCTGCAAGAGATCCAATTGCCTGAATGGAAATGGGAACGTATCACGATGGATTTCGTAGTCTTTTTATTAAGGACTTCAAGGGGCTACGATTCTGTTTGGGTGATTGTGGACAGACTAACTAAGTCAGTCCATTTTCTACAAGTGAAGACCACCTACACTGCAGCTCAGTATGCTCAGTTGTATTTGGACAAGATAGTGAGCTTACATGGAGTGCCAATATCCATCATCTCGGATAGAAGTACTCAATTCACATCTAGATTCTGGCATAAGTTGCAAGAAGCATTGGGCACACAGTTGAATTTAGTTACTACTTTTCATCCGCATACGGATGGACAATCCGAACGAACCATACAGACATTGGAAGACATGTTACGTATGTGTGTGCTTGACTTTGGTGGGAATTGGGACAAGTACCTACATTTGATAGAGTTTGCCTACAATAATAGCTATCATTCCACCATTGGTATGGCACCATATGAAGCATTGTATGGTCGAAAGTGTAGATCACCGGTATGTTTGGATAGAAGTCGGTGACAAGCATATTGAAGGGCCATATTTGATTAAAGAAACTTTAGAGAAAGTGTCAATCATCAGAGAAAGATTAAAGACGGCCTTTAGCAGACAAAAGAGCTATGCGGACCCGAAACGAAAGGAAGTTAACTTTTATATAGGAGATCATGTCTTCTTAAAGATCTCTCCTATGAAAGGTGTTATGAGGTTTGGAAAGAAAGGTAAACTTTCTCCAAGGTACATGGGGCCATTTGAGATTTTGGACTGAATTGGCAATGTATCTTATAGGCTAGCTCTTCCTCCGAGCTTAGCCCATGTGCATCCAGTGTTTCACATTTCGATGTTAAGGAAGTATATATCGGATCCATCTCATGTTTTACAACCTCAAGCAATAGAAGTGGATAAAGATTTATCGAATGAAAAAATTTCAATTTCGATTGTCGATCGACAAGTAAAGAAGCTTCAAAATAAAGAAATAGCATTAGTAAAAGTTCATTGGAAGAATCGTGATTATAATGAGTGTACTTGGGAAGATGAACAAGATATGATGCATAAGTACCCTCATTTGTTCTTTGTATAATTAGTGTTCATGCCATGTATATAACATGTATATGTAAATTCGAGGATGAATTTTCTATAAGGAGGGGAGAATGTAATACCCCGAATATGCATGTATGAACTTTTATATAACTATATGAATGAACTATAAGTGTTATAGCATATGTAATGATGGATTAGATTGATTGGAATTGAGTATTGGACTTAGGAATTGGAAATGCATGTAATAGAGTTGCAGGGCTAGAATCGCACCCGCAATATGGATGTCGCAACTGTGACATAGCATTGCGACCGCAATCCTGGACGCGACAGCCACCGCGAACCCTTCTGCCTGATTTTGGCAAATTGGCTTATGAGAATCGCGACCGCAACAAAGGAGTAGCGACCGCAATATCAGCATAAACAGTCACGTGAATAGTGATACATTGCGACCGCAATTGTATATTGCGACCGCGATATGTGAATCGCGACCGCGACATGTAAGTCGCGACCACTACCTCCATCGGGGACATAATTGAGAATCAAGCTCTATAAAAGGAATTAAAGCCCTAAAACACTTCTACCCAATTTTTCTAAGCTTCTAAACCTAAATTCTCTCAAGAAACTCTCAACCTACTCATTCTAAACTTAAGAAAGATCATTTATTGCATGATTAAAGAGATTTAGGATTGAATAACCCATTTCCTCTTCATTTGTTCAAGCATTTTAAGTCAAGGTAAGTTAGGGTTTCTTCTTTTCTTTTAATTTCTTCTATTAGATGTAAGGTTATGGTAAGATTAAGATGTATTAACATGGTTAATACAGTCAAGTTCATAGATTATATGATTAATTGCTATTTCTATGGTTGGGTATATGTAGTTCCTCCTAGAGATAGAAGAGATGATGGTGATGGAGGATGTGACCACCATATTTGTTTGCTCTAGAGATTGATTTCAAGATTATTTTGGATATTGCATTGTTAAGGTGAGTGATACTTATACTATTATGATTGTGTCTTGAACCATGGGGCATTATTGTCTAATTTTTCATGAACTACCAAATGTTTATTGATTATTGTGTAAATATCCTTTTTGTGATATCAACTTCATTGTATTCATGAACCATGATTGAACCAAGACCATGCTTATTGTATGACTATGATATGAACCTCTAAAGAACCAATGCATGACTATGACCCATGATTCATGATCTCTTTTGTATAAATATCCATGACCAAGAACCCATGTAGAAAACCCCAACTCTGATGTGGGGCAAGACATCAGGCATTGTGCACAATGTATTCCGTTGGATAGAGTAAAGTATCCAAACTCTAGCTAGGAAGGGCTATGGTGTCCTAGCCATGAGATGTGATCAATCTTGCGCATAGATGAGGGTATGCTCCGTTAAGAAGAGTCTCTACCTCTAATGATTCATGATTGAATATGTTTTATGTCTCAGTTCTTGGTAACGCCTAAATGGAAAATACTCATTCCCATGGGGAACGTTAAGATATATGAACCTCTATTCAAGTTATTGTTATTTCTGTTAAACATGACATGTACATGATGAATGAAACCCCATGAACTATTGTTATTGTAAGAACCATGAACTATTGTTATTGTATGAACCATGAACTTTTTCTTGTGAGCCAACCTTGAATCACTAAGCCTCATAAGTATGATAGTATAATCATTACTCACTATTTTATCTCATTAGTGATTCCATTTTTCAGGTGAGTTAAAGTTTATCGGTTAAGTTTCCAAGGCATTCTCCTCCACCCTCAGAAACTCAAGCGATTAATGTAAAAGCTCATTCTTATTACTTATGATTTGTAAAGATGATGATTAAACATTTAAATGCTTCATGGTACATGTATTGAATGGTATTCTTTTGGCCTTTAAGGTATTAACCTATGAATGAGATGGTATATGTAAAATGATATAAGATATGACTGTTGATGAATATATGAATTAAGAATGATATTGATGAGTATGGCATAGCATGATTATCAGGTTTAGATCTTGGGAGAATGTATGTGTATAGATAGCATGATACCGTTATAGTTGATAGAATGGCAAGGTTCCTACGGGTTTTTGGTGGCCTTAAGCCTACCCATGCCCTAGGATCGTCAAAAGTCGGGTCGTGACACCTCACTCACTTCCTCACTCTTCTACTACTCAACCTTTTGCATTTTTCTTCATCCCTTCCATCAAAACACATTTTTCTTGCTCCAAAACAACATTGAATCTCCAAAAATAAGTTTTTTGAAGGATCAAACAACCAAAATTCACAAATTTATTCAAACCTCAAAAATCTCGAACTTCATCCAAACTTAATGGATATGATGGGAGATTTGCATTTTGAAGCTCTGGAGGAACCCAACTTCGATTACTGATCACCAAAGACCAGAAACTTTGGTCGGACAAGAGCATTGGACAACCTTGGATTGGAATATAATCAACCATAGCCCACTCTTCGCCGTTTATGGGAGCATATAGCCAAAATAGAGGTATTTTCACTTTCTTATGCCTTTAATTTCATTTTTCATTAGTCAATTTCACTGGGTATCAAACAGAAATCCTGAATTTTGCATGGTGAAAAAATCCTAAATTTTACATGGTGAATTAAGATTTAGTCTTCATTTGTTGGTAGGTGCAAATATATTATAATTGCCAACTAAAGTCTCGCTTACAATGATGATTACAATGGATGTGTATGAACATATTGAGGTTGTCAATAAGACTTCTATTATCAATGGTTTTAATTTGACTTCTCGAAGTGGGAATATTCTCTTTCCCATTCGTGATGGTTTGCTTGAAAAAGTTTTGTGTGGCTAAGGTTGAGGTGTCCCTCCTTTTGATGTTAGAATGAGTGAAGGTATGAAGATTATGATAACATAGAGAGAGTATTAATGTTCATGTTTTTGGATTAGCATTGACTTTGATTTGACTACATAATATGAGGTTATGAATGCTAGAATTCCAATGGATATAGTGTTTTAATGAGTTGTTAAATTTGATGAGATGTTATTATGATGTGTACTTGAACAATTATTTTATGAGAGGTGAAGTTTATGAAATCTTATGAATTTGAAGAACGTGGGTTTAGAGCAACGAAGCATGAAGGAATGTATTATCTTAAGGTTGCATTTGATGTTTTGCTCGTTATGGCATCCATGTAGGTGAGTTTATATGAGGAGACAAGTGATGAGGGGCAATGTTGGTAGTTGGGTTGAGTACAACTCCTTAGTATTCTAGATTATGGATGATTATGGAGACTAAGAATTCATAATTTGATGGAACTTAGGCATGTGAGATGCCTGGTTCAAGTATGATAGACATTGAGTATGAATTATGAGGAGTAGGAGAAATAGGTAGTGGTTGATATGAGGTAAGTAAAGCTAACAAGGAATAAGCTAAAAGGAATAGGCAATGAGTATCTGAAGTTAGTGATTATGGGTTTAAGAGAGTGACAGTTAAGGCTATATGCTATACGAGTGAAGATCATATCTTGTGAAGCTTGTGCATCAAATCGAATTAAAGCCCCCTACTGAAACATCTATTAATGATAGAAAGTTTTGATGGAAGCAACAAAAGTGTGATGATTGCCTTATATAAAGGTTACGATGTGTAGATGTATGTTGTGAGGGTTGTTCTTAAATGCATGTTAATGCAACGTTATAAAATGAATGCTTATAACTCTAGCCAGTTGAAGAAGCATGAATAGAATTGTTCCACTTATGATTTAGAATAGCAATAGTGATCTTGGCCTTAAAGATTTAGAGACATTACTTGTACGGTGAGATTTGTGAGATAGATACTGATCACAAGAGTTTGAAGTATATCTCTTATCAGAGGAATTTAAATTTGAGGCAGAATATATGGATAAAACTTCTTAAAGATCATGACTGCATCATTCGTTACCACCTCGGTAAAGCAAATGTTGTAGATGATCCCTTAAGTAGGAAATCTCTGGCAGCTTAGCTTACATTATGGTGGAGAAGAGGCTTATAGTTAAAGAGTTGCAAAAACTATTCGATAAAGGTTTATAGCTAGAGGTGCATAGTTCTAGAGTATTGTTAGCACACTTTAAAGTCCGCTCAGTTTTAGTAGAGAGAATTAAGGTGGCTTAGAGATGGGACCCACAGTTTTATAAAATCATTGAAGAGGTGTAGAAAGATAGTACAAAAGACTTCGTGATTGATTATAATGGAGTGCTTCGACATGGTTCTGATTAATGTGTTCCTAATGTGGATAATTTGAGAAAGGAGATCATAGAAGAGACACATCTTGTAGCGTATAATATGCACCCAGGTTCCACCAAGATATATCATGATATGAAGAGTATTTATTGGTAGAATGACATAAAAGAAATATTTGAATTTGTCTGTAGATGCCTAATTTGTCAGCAAGTAAAGTTGAAGCATCAGAAACCTTTTGGGTTGTTGCAACCACTTCCCATTCCTAAGTGAAAGTGGGTGTTGCGACCAGATTTCTAGCCTCAGGTGGATAGACCCTACACTGCTTTTCAATAAAATATTGGGGGAAAGGCTAAAGGGCCGAGACCCAATAAGAGAAAAGGAGTCACCACCTAGTTTGTTAAAAAAAACTAGGAAAAATGAGGGTGACTAGATTCCTTGCTTGTTACCTAACTACCCGAATACAAGATTCTAGGTAAGGAAGTTAGGTACAAACCTAGGAAGGTGTTAGGCACCCAGGCTGCCCAACTATGAGGTTGGCTTCTACTGTTGGTCAGTATTATGCTAAGCTTAACATGGCTTTGTTGGACGTTTTAGATACATGACAGTTTATATCACATTATAGTAGTTCACCCCAACATATAATTTGGTCAAATTTAAATAAGCGAGGGAGCACAAAAACCCTAATTGATTATAAACATGCCATTGATTAGCCTAAGTTGTTTACTATCTTGGTGAAGAAAGCTTCAGATACTTGGAAAAAGACTCATGCAACTAGTGTTACACCTCAGTACACTTTTAAGGTTTCAAAAACTGAGGAAATCTTTGATTACCTACTGAAGGAGAATTGCATCAAACTTCCTCTAGATCACAAGTTGTCATCTAAGGAAGAACTAAAGGGACGTGATTATTGTAAGTATCATAACTCATTTAATCACTCTACTAATGTTTATTGGTCCTTTAGGAATTTGCTACAAGATAGGATCAATAAGGGGATATTGAAGTTTCCAGAGAAGAAGGAAGCAATGCTAATTGATGAGGACCCATTCCTTCCAGTAGCACCTATAAATGCTGCTACTTTTGATTTGAGATCCCCTATTTCCCTAAGAGCTACAGAACAAAGAAGGAAAGAAGCAATGATTCAGCTTGGGAAAGTGTTTCACAAAGTGTGGATTCCTAGAAAGGCATTAGCACAGAAGACTGGGGGTGATGCTATAAAGAAAACAATTGCAAGGCCACCAAAGTTCCAATATGTTCCTCAGCAACATATTCTTGTACTTAGATTCCAAAGGAACCAGCCAAAATTTGTTGTGCCTCCTATTGTACTTCCAAGCAACCAATGGTATAGGGTTCAACACAGAAAGTTCCCTGAGACATTGACAAGAACTCAGAAAAAGAAGGTTACAGAGGCAAAGGGCTGTAGAAAGATGGAAGAAAAATGCAGAGAATTAGGCTAAAAGTCAACCACAAAAATCCAAATTTTGCAGAAAGGCAACTGAGGATGCAGGTAATTCTGATGATGAAGATTTATTGTCTTTTACTGGTAGTTCTGATGATATTTCTCAGGAAAACCTAAAGGCAAAATCTTTGGTGAAAGGAACTTTTGTGGTTGGATGAATTCCTATTCCTTTTGGCTGTGTAATTACCTTTGTTACTCTACCTACCAACTTCAAATCAAAGGAGGTAGACGAGGAGGATATGATTGAATTGGAAAAAGGAGAAAAATCACAGAAGCAGCAGTACATGACTATTGAAGATGAAGATGTTTACAGTGGCATTACAATTCAAGCCACCAACCCAAGCAAGCCTAAAAGGGTGGTATTTGATAAACTATCTGTGGAAATGACTAAACATATTAGGCCACTGTATGTGAGAGCTCACATGAATAGGAGACCTGTGGCTAGGGTGCTTGTGGACAAAGGGTCGGCTGTAAATATACTACCACTCAGGATGTTGCCAGCTTTAGGGAAAACAGAAGATGATTTAATTGCTACAGAAGTCTCTGTGTTAGCATTTACAAGGAAGGTGACTAAGACACTTGGTGTTTTACTTGTGGAAATTACTATTGGTAGTAAGACCTCTTTATCTGCGTTCTTTGTTGTTAATTCTTATGCAAGTTATAATGTTTTGTTAGGGAGAGACTGGATACATGCCAATTGGTGTGTACCGTCTTCCCTTCATCAGCTTTTATTGTTCTAGAAGGGTGATGATGTAGAAGTTGTGTAGGCGGATAGGCAACCTTTCTCAACTTGTTCTGATTCGGTGGAGGCTAGATACTATGACATGGATTTTGGTCCAATCAAATTCATGGGCAGGAACAAGAATGGGGATCCTAAATATGCTTATATGTCCAAAGAGAAAATAGTGCAACAAGCTAAAGCTCTTCTCAATCCTACAGCCATCATGCCATACAGGCCGATGTCTCAACCAATCATTGAAGAAATCCACAATGAGGAGTTAGCGGCAGCTGCAGCCGCAATGTTTAAAATTCATGTGCAGCAAACTTTTGACAGGTTGGAGTTGGAGGAGTTCCAGGATGTGCATAAAGCTAAAGTGATTTATGAAGAAGAACTAGGAGAAGAAGTTGAAGAGATTCAACTTGATGATTTGAAGGAAACGTGTCCAAAATTTGAAGATATGCAACCTGAAGTACATGATCCTATGGAAAAACTCAACCTTGGCACAGAGGAAGAACCAAGGATCACCTACATTAGTGCTTTATTATTTGGAGACTTGAAAACAAAGATTGTGAGAGTGTTGCAGGAGTACAGAGATTGCTTTGCATGGAGATATGAGGACATGCCAGGATTGAGCAGGAGTTTAGTAGAGCATCGCCTTCCTATTAAACTAGAATTTCACCCATATCAACAACCAGCTAGAAGAATGTCTAAAGAGATAGAACTGAAGGTCAAGGAAGAAATCAAGAAGCTTCTAAAGGCTGGTTTCATCAGGCCAACTAGGTATGTACAATGGCTCTCTAATTTAGTACCAGTTATGAAGAAGAATGAAAAGATGCGTGTTTGTGTGGATTTTAAGGATCCAAATGCCACTATACCAAAGGATATGTACGTCGTGCCTGTAGCAAGCATGCTTGTGGATGTTGCAGCCAAAAATTAATTTCTTTCATTCATAGATGGTTTTTCGAGCTACAATCAAATTCTTATTGCTGAGGATGATGTACATAAGACGGCTTTTAGGTGTCCTGGAGCCATTGGAACATTTGAATGACTGGTTATGCCCTTTGGTTTAAAAAACGCAGGAGCCACATACCAAAGGGCAATTAACGCAATTTTTCATGATATGATAAGCCATCACATGGAAATCTACATTAATGATATTATGGTGAAATCAAAGATGGCTAGAGATCATGTAGAACATCTAAATATCAGTTTTCAAAGGATGAGGCAGCACAGATTAAAGCTCAATCCACTAAAATGTGCTTTTGGAGTACAAGAAGGAAATTTTTTGGGGTTCCTAGTACATCAAAGGGGTGTTGAAGTGGATAAAAACAAGGCCAAGGCAATTATTGAGGCCAAAGCACCACAGAATAAGAAAGAGTTTCAGAGATTCTTAGGTCAAGTAAATTATTTAAGGAGATTTATTTCTAACTTGGCAGGTAAAACTAGAGAATTCTCAGATTTGTTGAAGCTAAAACAGCTGAATGATTTCAAATGGGAAGCAAGACATTAAGAGGCATTTGACAAGATCAAAGATTATCTATCTAGACCACCAGTATTGATGCCGCCAAGAGAAGGAATTCCTCTTAAATTATACATTTCGGCCGCAAGTGAATCCATAGGATGTTTATTAGCTCAAAATAATTCTATGAAACACGAGCAGGCTGTGTATTACTTGAGTAGGACTTTGACACCTACATAAGTTAAATATTCTTCAATTGAAAAATCGAGCTTAGCTCTTTATTTTGCTTGCACCAAATTGAGGCATTATCTTATCAAATCTAGGGTCTACGTGGTGTCTCATACAGACTTATTGAAATACATGCTTAACAAACCCTTGATTACTGGGAAGATTGGTAAGTAGTCTTTAGCCCTAACTGAATTTACATTGATATATTTTCCTCAGAAATCTGTAAAGGGGCAAGCATTAGCATATTTTTTAGCAGACCACTGTGAGGCCTCGCCCGAGCACCGGTCCGATCCGCTAGAGGGGGATCGAAATGTTCATTCGGGTCTGGCTTCACGATGGAACCCTCGGGTTCGGATTGGTTGATTTTTGAAAATTGACTTTGGGAGTCGCCACCTTAATTTATTTTTTAATTGGGAAAAGTTAAGGAAAAAACCTATTTTATGACTCCAACTTATTGTCCAATGAAAAGTACACTAGCCTCGATTACCAAAGAGGATTCGGGGACTAGGTTTTCGGTTTATTTTAATTTGAAAATAAGTTTGGCAAGTTTAATATACAATGACTTAAAAATAATTTCATGAACATTAATAATGAATGTACAGTTATGAATAAATTAAAGCAATAAAGTAATTAAATACAAAAAAGTAAATAAGAATCTTAAATTTACAAAA